>JAJPUD010014766.1:0-39861 GCA_023553655.1 Myrmecobius fasciatus
CTTAAAGAATGGGGGTATAATTTGATTTTACTTTGATAATAATGGAAAAGAAATTAGAGGTGGAAGGTATATCATACTGTTAAAAAAGGGGGGAGGGAAGGATGTAAAATAAAGTAAAAAAAAAGGAGGTAAAAGGCAAAGACTCATGAAGAGACATAGAAAATCTACTACAATTGAGGGAAACTAGGGAGGGTGATGAGTATTGTGTAAATCTTACTCTCATTAGATTAGGCTCTAAAAGAGTATATCAGACACATTTGATTTCAGGGAAAAACTTGGCCCTCCTTATAGGGAAGTAGGAGGGAAAGGAGGAAAAGAAAGGGATAAACTAATAGAAGGATTAGGGGAAAGGTGTAAAAAAGAGGAAGGGTTCTAAAGGGGGGAGGACTGTTGGAGGGAGGTGGTCATCAAAAACAAAATACTGGGAAGGGGGGAAGGGAGTAAGGGGAAAGGGAAGAGAAAAATATAACTTTGGATAAATAAGATGGCAGGAAATATAGACATGGTCATTTTAATTGTGAATGTGAATGGCATGAACTCTCCCATAAAACGGAAATGGATAGCGGACTGGATTAAAAGACAGAATCCTACAATATGTTGTTTACAAGAAACACATCTAAAACATAGAGATACATACGGAGTGAAGGTAAAGGGCTGGAGCAGAATCTTTTATGCTTCAAGTGAACAAAAAAAGCAGGCGTAGCAATCCTTATCTCAGATCAAGTAAAACCAAAAATAGATCTAATTAAAAGAGATAAAGAAGGAAACTATATTTTACTAAGGGGTACCATAGACAATGAAGCAGTATCAATACTAAACATATATGCACCAAGTAGTATAGTATCCAAATTCCTAGAGGAGAAACTAACAGAGATGCAAGGAGAAATAGACAGTACAACTATACTAGTGGGGGATCTCTGGAGGAAATTGAATGGTGAAAAAAGGGAGTATACTTTTTTCTCAGGGGTTCATGGAACTTATACGAAAACTGATCATGTGTCAGGGCATAAAAACCTCAAAATCAAATGTAGAAAAGCAGAAATATTAAATGCATCCTTTTCAGATCATGATGCAATAAAACTCACATGTAATATAAGGCCAGGAAAAAATAGACCACAAGTTAATTGGAAATTAAATAATCTAATCCTGAAGAATGAATGGGTGAAATAGCAAATTATAGACACAATCGATAATTTCATCCAGGAGAATGACAATAATGAGACAACATACCAAAATTTGTGGAACATAGCTAAAGCGGTTATAAGGGGTAATTTTATATCTCTAGATGCTTACTTGCATAAAACAGAGAAAGAGAAGATCAATGAACTGGGTTTACAATTAAAAAAGCTAGAAAAAGACCAAATTAAAAACTCTCAATTAAATACCAAATTGGAAATTCTAAAAAATTAGAGGGGAGATCAATAAAATTGAAAATAAGAAAACTATCGAATTAATAAATAAAACTAAGAGATGGTTTTATGAAAAAAACATCAAAATAGATAAGCCTTTAGTTAATTTGATCAGAAAAAGGAAAGAGGAATATCAAATTGTTAGTCTCAAAAATGATAAGGGAGAACTTTTCTCAAATGAAGAGAATATTAGAGTAATAATTAGGGGTTACTTTGCCCCACTTTATGCCAATAAATTTGATAATCTAAATGAAATGGAGGAATATCTATAAAAATATAGATTGCCCAGGTTAACAGAAGAGGAAATAAATTATTTAAATAGCCCTATTTTAGAAAAAGAAATAGAACAAGCTATTAATCAACTCCCTAAGAAAAAATCTCCAGGGCCAGATGGTTTTACATGTGAATTCTACCAAACATTCAAAGAACAATTAATTCCAATATTATACAAATTATTTGAGAAAATAGGGACAGAAGGTATACTGCCAGAATCCTTCTATGATACAGATATGATGCTGATAGCTAAACCAGGTAGGGTAAAAACAGAGAAGGAAAACAAAAGACCCATTTCCCTAATGAATATTGATGCAAAAATTTTAAGTAAGATATTAGCAACGAAATTACAAAAAGTCATCTCCAGGATAGTACACTATGACCAAGTAGGATTTATATCAGGGATGCAGGGCTGGTTCAATATCAGGAAACATAATCAATTATATTAATAACCAAACTAACAAAAACCATATGGTTATCTCAATAGATACAGAAAAAGCATTTGATAAAATCCAACATCCATTCCTATTAAAAACACTAGAGAGTATAGGAATAAATGGGCTTTTCCTTAAAATGATTAGTAGCATCTACTTAAAACCATCAGCAAGCATCATATGTAATGGAGACAAACTAAAACCATTCCCCATAAGATCAGGAGTGAAACAAGGCTGCCCACTGTCACCATTACTATTTAATATTGTATTAGAAATGTTAGCTTTTGCAATAAGAGAAGAAAAAGAGATAAAAGGAATTAGAGTAGATAATGAAGAAACCAAATTATCACTCTTTGCAGATGACATGATGGTATACTTAGAGAACTCCAGAGACTCAACTAAAAAACTACTAGAAACAATTCACAACTTTAGCAAAGTTGCAGCATTTAAATTAAATCCACATAAATGATCAGCATTTTCATATATTACCAACAAAGTTCAGCAGCAAGAGATACAAAAAGAAATTCCATTCCAAATAACGGATGACAGCATAAAATATTTGGGAATCTATCTGCCAAGAAAAAGTCAGAAACTATACAAACTAAACTACAAAACACTTTCCACACAAATAAAATCAGACCTATTGAATTGGAAAAACATTAAGTGCTCATGGGTAGGCCGAGTGAATATAATAAAAATGACAATACTACCCAAACTAATTTACTTATTTAGTGCCATACAATCAAACTCCCAAGAAATTATTTTACAGATCTAGAAAAAATAGTAGCAAAGTTCATTTGGAAGAACAAAAGGTCAAGAATTTCAAGAGAATTAATGAAAAAAAAAAGACAGATGAAGGTGGCCTTGCTGTACCATATCTAAAACTATATTATAAAGCAGCGGTCATTAACACCAATTTGTACTGGCTGAGAAATACAGCAGTCGATCAGTTGCATAGGATAGGATATCAGGACAATCTAGGTAATAACATTATCAATTTAGTGTTTGATAAACCCAAAGACCCCAGTTTTTGGGATAAGTAGTCGCTATTCAGCAAAAACTGCTGGGAAAATTGGAAACTAGTGTGGAAGAAATTTGGGCTTGACCCACACCTAACACCACATACCAAGATAAGATCTAAATGGGTTCATGATCTAGAGTTGATCATAAAGCAAGAGCTAGAATTTATTAGTAACTGAATAATCTGAGATCTCCACTGGTACCCAATCAATATTAAAAAATTCCAAGAGGAAGGCTTGATGGGTGGATTTTCTGCTGAGGCTAATGAGAGAACATGGAGAAGACTGACAAAGGAAAAGAATAATGACCCATATTCAGTCTTGTTAGAATGTCCACATTGGTTAGAGCAGCACTTCTTAAACTGTTCCCTCTTGTAATCACTTTTCACCCAAGAAAATTTTACATGATACTAGGTATATATAAAAAAGGTATAAAAATCAAAAATTTACTGAGTACATCAGAATTTCATGACCCCTCTATTGTTAGGAGACTCCATATGGTGCTGTGGACCACATTTTATAAAGCTTGGGATTAGATAGCAGATCTACTTAAGTTTATGTACTGAGGTAATTATTTTGTAATGTGTTTTATTTTTTAAAATGCTTGATCTTCTTTTCCACTTGCTCAAAAAAATGTCATTGGAATTTGGGCTGAACAAGAAAAAGTTAGTTGTCCTAGTAATAGTAGTTTTAGTTGTGGTGGTGGTGGCGGTAATGGTGCTAACATTTATATGTTGATTTAAGGTTTACAAAGTGATATATGTGTGTTTATATACATATATAAATATGAAATTAAAGCTATATGAATATGAAAGCAGTACATATGTATACCTATATATGTACAGATATATAATATATATAAACACCTTTATTTAGATATAGCTTTACTTTTATATATATATATATATATATCACTTTGTAAATCTTAAAACACTATATAAATGCTAGTAATTACTATACCTACATGCAGCTGTGTATGTTAAGCATCCTTTTAAACTGACATGGACCCATTAATTATTATTTAGATCAATGATTTCAGCAATCCAAATTCACTCCAGTGTACTGTCATTTAAGCTATATTTATCCATTGTATTCATTTGCATAGTTTGAGATATTCTTTTAAACTGCTTAGCTAAAAATCCAAGTAGTATCTACAACATTCCACTTTAGTTGTCTTGTCCAAAGAATGTAAAGCAAATACATTTAGTTTTCAATGATTTGCTTTTGATATAACCTTGGTGTTTTTTAATGATCATCATTTCATTTTATAAATTTTCCTTTTAATAATATATTCTATAATCTTTCCTGGAAATAAGTTCAAGATCACAGGATTATGAATTTAAACTTGATTTAGAATAAAAAATTTTTAGTGCCAAAACATGCAAAGCAATATATAACAACAAACAACTGGGTACTAAGAGAAGCTAGAAGCACATCTAGGTGGCAGAGGCATTTGCCTGGTAAACATGTTTTCCTAGCACATAGGAATAACTTTTAAAAGGGATTGGGGGGGGCAGCTAGGTGGCGCAGTGGATAGAGCACCAGCCCTGAAGTCAGGAGGACCTGGCTTCAAATCTGGTCTCAGACACTTAACATTCCCTAGCTGTGTGACCCTGGGCAAGTCACTTAACCCCAATTGCCTCAGCCATAAAGGGATTGGGGAAGGAGAAGAAATGCTTCAGCATCAGGGAGTCACACTTGGTTGTATGACAATTATTTATCCTCTCAATATTACCAGACTACTCTGTAAAACTACAAGCTGCAGAACTTTGTAGCTTATTGGTATATTATGTTATGGAATGTCTCATCATTAAGAATTTCCTACTCTCTTGCAGTGACAGGTCTAGATCAAAATAAAAAAAAAAAAGATAAATATTAGGAATTCTGAGAATATAGGAAATTATGGAGGAAGTGATACAAAACAACTAAGTCAAAAGATAAAATATACATTCTTTAATAACATAAATTAAAAACTAAAATTAAAAAGCAATTAGCTGAATTCAGATTAATTGCAATGATAAATCTTAGTAACAGAGAAAGGAAGGAAGAAAGGAAAGAAGGAAGGAAGGAAGGAAATAAATGGAGGTAAATTTTATGATTCTTTCTCAAATAAAGGTATCTTAAGCAAGACTTTGCCTTTAGAAAGAGCAAAGGAAAGGTGTTACTCTTTCTGCTACTCCCTACCTTATGTGTGTGTATGTGTATAGATAGATAAAGATATATGGAACATTTAAATTTAATTATAGACCTAATTAACACGTACCATTTCCATACTAGAAACAGAATACTTTGGATGTTTGCCTGGATGAATTTTGCATTGTACTATGAAATAGAAAAAAAAATAAAAAGTCAAGAACATTATACTCCAGTGTACTCTATTGTGAAGATTATACTAATTGATACTAAAGGAAATGTACCAAATTTGATATATTCTATTATTCCCTTGAAGAAAAAAATGCACTAAAATTGTCTAGCTTCCTTTCATCTAAATTATTTTGGCTTTCATGATTATTTTTACCTGTTTTAAAATGATTATGAGATTTTAAAAATACCTTTTCCTCATTAATTTTTTTTCTGCTAAAAATGCAGGTGGTTAAAAGACCTCTTTCTGATCAGCAAAAAGATTAAACTTACTAAAATGATTCCTAAATTCAAGACTTATTGATTAGAAACCATCTTAGAATTTTTCCATTACGACTTTCACTAAAACTTGACTAATTAAGCTCTTCAGCTAACTCAAGATTATCATATGACAACTATAATGTCATTCCATTTCTTCCCTCATTAATTTTTTCTTTTTTTTTCTTACACAGTGAATCTTGCTCCAGAATGACTTATTGCATTGGCTTTCAATATGTACTATATAATCTTGATTGATCCCCTATTTTCACAACACTCAAAAATTATGTAGAACATCTAGAAAAAGCCTCAAGAATATTTTGTTCCATCCATATCTAAAAAGCAATTCCTCGTATTACATATTCAAATAATTATCTGGCCTTTCCATGCAGACCCTCTTGAAGAGAGGAATCTATTGCTTCCTACAATAACTGACTCTACTTTGAGATAGTTCCAATTTTTAGGTTTTGTTTGCTTTTTTTTTCTCTTTTTTGACATAAAACTTTTGCATTTTTGCAATTTCTAACTTACAATTCATTTCTTCCTAGTTATATCCCCTGGGGCCAAACCAAATAAATTTACCCCCTCTTCCATATGATTTCCTGCAAATATTTGAAGATGGTTTTCATATTCTCTCAGAATCTTTTCTTCTCCAGGATAAGTACTCCCAGTTCCTATCATCAATCTTTATGTGACACAAATATGAAGCCCTTCATCATGTTGGTTTCCCTCCTTGGGGTGCTATTGTTCCTAAACTGTGGTGCCTTGAACTGAATACAATATCCCCCAACAAGTCGGATCAAGGTGAAGTACAACAAGAATATCATCTACTTTTTCCAGGTTACCATGGTTACTATGCCATGCAATGCAACCTAAGATTCCTTTACTGCCAAGATAAGAGAACTTATGCACATCATTCAAAATTTCTCCATTTACTTTAACTGATGTTTTCAAGTATAGGTGGCGTGGGGCTGACTGGTAGAGGACCTGTGTTTTCTTGGTGTTAATTCTTTGGCCACAATTGGCACAGGCAGCAGAGAATCAATACATACTTTGTTACATTTCAGCTTTGTTACACTGAGCACACAATCATCTGCAAACAAAAAATCATGCACCAACACTCCAATCCACTTTGGTTTGGGCTTGTAGCATTTTCAAGTGGAAGAATTTATCATTGATACAGTAGCTATTTTGATTCCATGTTTGTCCTATTTGAAGGTGTTTGGTAACATCATGCTAAAACATCATACTAAAAAGCACTGGAGCAAGCACACAGCCTTGTTTCACTCCAACAGTGACTGGGAAAGCTTGAAAGCATTGCTCAGAGTCCAGAACCTGGGCAAGCTTCCCCTCATGAAATTGATGTACTATGCTGAGGAACATCTCTGGACAACCAAATTTTAACTTACTTTCCCATAAGCTTCCACAACTTTCTAGGGAGGTCCACATTGATAATGAGATTGATATACACACTGTCAGAGCTAGTTCAGTGTTTGGGAGGCTCTGAAGGAAACTGTAGGAGAGGAGAGGTATTGGGCTGAAAGTCTACAGGGCCCTTGTGATAATCTAATTGTCTGTGAAACCTGGACAGTCTGCCAGTGCCGTGTCAGAAAACTGAATCGCTTCCATTTGAATTGTCTTAGGAAGGTTCTGAAGATCTCAGTGAAGATAATTGAGGACTTCTCTAGAACTATACTGCCAAACATCCCACCTCTACTGCAGAGAGCACAACTCCTTTGGGCTGGCCACATTGTTTGAATGATTAACCTATGCTTGCCAAGAAGATTGTTTTATGGAGAACTCACACAGAGCAAGTGCTCCCAAGGTGGTCAGAAAAAGCAATACAAGGACATTCTCAAGTTCTCTCTTAAGAACTTTAGAATTGATTGTATGACATGAGAGACACTGGCACAGGATCAGCCAGCATGGCGTGCCCTCATCAGAGAAGTTGCTGTGCTCTATGAGCAAAGCAGAATTGAATAAGCTCAGAAAAAACACGAGATGTGCAGTTAGAGATGTTCATGTGAACTACTTGTGTCTGACCTGTGGCTCTTATTGGTCTGATCAGCCACAGTCAGACACACCGTCACTCCACTCTAACATAGTGATGTCATTTTGGTCCTATTTGGTAGTGATTGCAAATAAGGTATATACTTTATGGGTGTCACAGGTCATACCTGACATGCTTCAGAAGTCAAAACCATTTTTGGTATGTCATATTTTCTGTAAATCTACAGGAAACAGGAACAATATATTAATTTAATGCACTATCAGTATTCCCAGAGGTTATCATAATGTCTGAGACAGAGTAAGTACCTAATATATGGATTATTTTATATTTATATGTACATATGAATACCTTTACATAATAAATAGTTGTCTCACTTCTTCAAGCATGACATCCCCATTATTTTATTTGATAAAGCAACTTATCCATTAGTTAAATGCTATAAATCTGATGGAATAGAACTGCTCTCAATATATGGGCATCAGGTCAATTGCCCTCTATTTACCTGATACAGAAGTTGAACAAGCAATGTAGCATCTTTTGAAAATGGGTTCTACTCTTAAAAAGAGATAGGAAACTGTTTGCTAAACAAAGACAGAAAATATTACTTAGTTAAAAAAAATGGTAACTAAGAAAATATATTAGAAAAAAAGGGAGCAGAATCTAGCATTACTCTATTACAACTATATGAGTAATGGTCATCCAAACTTTAAGAGTAATTATTTTAAATTAATTATAATAACATAGGGAACAAATGAAGGAAGTTAGACTAACTGGCTCCATTTTACAGATAATAATGATAAAATAGGAAGTTTAAACTATGCATCCAATATTAATAAGAATAGTTCATATTTCCATAGTCTTTCTCAGATCAAAAAAGTGATATCTGTAACTCTATGAGGTTCAGAAGCTGATTATTATCATCTTCACTTTTCAGGTAAGGAAACTGAATCTCAGAGTTGGGTGGTGGACAAATTCCCTAAGCTCTATCAAAAGAAGTTTCTTACCATTTTTTTTTTTTTTATACTGCCTTTCCATCATTGTTTAATGGATGGTATATAGTTAAGCACAATAAAATCATTAGGTTAGCACAAAGTTCATTTTGAGTTTGAGGAAAGGAATGTGACTTCAGGAAATTTCAAAAGATCATGAATAATTGCAAATCAAATGCTGTTAAGCATAACAAAAATCCTCATCCCAAAGGGCTTGTGTAAGTGTGCTAAAAACAATCTTCATTAACCAGCTATTGTGATTATGTATAATTATCCTAAGGTATTGATTTTCAGTCACCATTAATTCAGTTAAATTTTAACAAGTAATTTTTCAGAGAAACACACAGCATCTTGTTATTCCTAATTTCATCTAAATCATCCTCTTTTAGAAACTTTTTTTTTTTTTTGTACAGGCAAGACAGTTGGATGGATCCAAAATTAGGAAGACATGAATTCAAATCTTGACTTCCTAGTTCTGGGTTCTTGAGCAAATCACCCTCAGCCTCAATTTTCTCATCTGTAAAATGAATATAACTATAGTTCCTACCTCTTAGAGGTAAAATGAGCACTTGTAAATCACTTTATTATTAGGTGTTTAGCTCTTCCCTCTTAATCAATCAATCAATCAAGTATCTAATATGCACCTACTATCTGCCACACTGCGCTAGGCACTAAAGCTACAAAGACAGTCTTTGTCTTTAAGAAGATTAGATTCTAATGGGAAAGACACCATATGTATGAGGAAAGACATATAGGATAAGTATATAAGAACATATGCAAAAATGCCAAAGTGTTTAAACAAAGGTAGTTAGAATGGAAGGCACAAACAGTTGTTAGAATCAGGAAAAGCTTAATGTAGTAGGTGGTGGTTGAACTACATTTTTTGAGTTGGATTTTGAAAAAATAAAAGGCATTCTGGAAGATGGAGATGGAGATGAAATGCAGTTCAGCCATGGGACAAAGTCACTGTAAAGTCAAGGAGATGGTAGATGGCATATCACATGTGAAAAAATAAAGAAGTGGTGGAATCACAGAGTAGATAAAGGAAAATGATAGATAATGTGACTATTAAGATGAGTTGGGACCTAGTTACATTTACCATCTAGAGTTGAATGAGTAAAGGATACACATAAATCCTCACTTAAGGAAAATTACTTGGGAATCAATATCTTAGAAGGGATGGGATACTTGAGACAGAGAAACCAATTAGAAAGATATTTCAATAATCTAGAAGAGAAATAATAAAGGCCTAAAGTTTGATAGTAATTGTGAGTGGAGAGAAGGTCAGATTTGAGAAATATTGAGAAATAAGATGGAAATGCGAAGATTTGTCAACTGCTTCAATATAGAGGATGGGGAAAAGTGAGGCATCGAGTTAAATTTATGAACCCTAGAAAATGGGAAGGTGGTAATGCCTTTAAAAGTGATAGGGAAGAGGCAGCTAGGTGGCACAGTGAATAGAATAGCAGGAGTAGCAGCCCTAAAAGTCAGGAGGACCTGAGTTCAAATATGGTATCAGACACTTAACACTTCCTAGCTGTGTGATCCTGGGCAAGTCACTAAACCCCAATTGCCTCAGCAAAAAAAGAAGAAGAAGAAGAAGAAGAAGAAGAAGTAATAGGAAAATTGGGAAAGAGTTTGGGGAAAAGAGAAGTTCATTTTTGTAGCCAATTTAAAATGTTCAAGATTTGAATATTGATGACGTGCTGAAGTTCTAGGGAAAATCTGGAGATAGAAAATAAATATAGATAGAGAGAGAATAGATTTAATAGAGAAAAGGTTTAGAATAGGTCTGTGAGAGAAATATAAAGGATAAAGAGGGCTTTGTTGAGGTTTCATTTGTAATGTACTCAGTCAACATAGTTTTAAGGGGAAATAAATAAGTGAATGGATGGACAGACAGATAAATAGTTGGAGAAATAGACATAGAAAGGAATGTGTGCAAGTGTATTGCAAAATATTTAAAAAGTTAGATAAAATCATGAAATATGCATACATGGATATGAGCATGAGTCTTGTGTGTGACTGTGTATTTGGAAAGATTATAAATAAAACCATGGGAACTAATTAAGTTACCAAGAGAATATGTTGAAGAAAAAAAGAGGACTAAGGACAGAACCTTGGGGAACATCTATAGTTTAGGAAAATGAATATGGATGAGTCTGTAAAAATATCCTATTGATACAGAAAGGATAGAGAGGAGAAAGTATATTTACAAAAATCCATGGAGAAGAAATCATATAGAAGGAGAAGGTGGACAAAAATGTCAAATAAAGCAGATAGATTGAAGAGGATAATGACTGAGAAAAGACAATCAGGACAATGAAAGAAATAATTAACAACTTTGTAGAGAGCTTTTTCAGTAGAGAAATAATGTCAGAACTGATACATTGTTGGTGGAATTGTGAACGGATTCAACCATTCTGGAGAACAATTTGGAATTATCCCTAAAAAGTTATCAAACTGTGCATACCCTTTGACCCAGCAGTGTTTCTATTGGGCCTATATCCCAAAGAGATCTTAAAGGAAGGAAAGGGACCCACATGTGCTAGAATGTTTGTGGCAGCCCTTTTTGTAGTTGCTAGAAACTGGAAGCTGAGTGGATGCCCATCAATTGGAGAATGGCTGAATAAATTATGGTATAAGAATGTTATGGAATATGACCAGCAGGATGATTTCAGAGAAGCCTGGAGAGACTTGTATGAACTGATGCTGAGTGAAACAAGCAGAACCAGGAGATCATTATACACAGCAACAACAATACTATATGATGATCAATTCTGATGGACATGGCTCTCTTCAACAATGAAATGCTTCAAACCAGTTCCAATTGTTCAGTGAAGAAAGCCATATACACCCAGAGAGAGGGATATGAAATGTGGACCACAGCATAACATTTTCATGCTCTCTATTGATGTTTGCTTGCATTGGGTTTCCTTTCTCAGATTTTTTTTTATTGTAGACACATTTTTTCTTGCACAGTAAGATAAGTGTGGAAATATGCACACATATATTCGATTTGTCAAGTATTTTAACATAATTAACATGTAGTGGACTTCCTGCCGTCCAGGGGAGGGGTGGGGACTAGGAAGGAAAAATTTGTACCTGAAAGCTACAAAGCTTACAAAAGGGTCATTGTTGATAAATTACCCATACGTATGTTTTGCAAATAAAAAGCTTTAATAAAAAAAAAGAGAGAGAGAGAGAGAAATAATGCCAGAAGTCAGGAAGTGACTATAGATAATACATGAGTCAGACTGAGAAAGTGAAGAAAGGATAATAGCTTGAAAAGATTATAAGATCTATTGTGATTTTTAAAGAATTTTAAAGAATAGGAAAGATATTTTTCAAAATAGTAAGAAAGTGGTAATTAAAAGATTCAAGATTTTAGAAGGGAAAGTAAAGCCAGAAAGAGTTCTCCAAAGAAATGAAAGAAAAATATTTTTTTAGTTGATAATAAGCAAAATATTTTAATGTAAAATTTCAGCTTGAGTCCAATTGACCAAATCATTGATCATTTAGTCCTACACTAATAGCTGTAGAGTTATGCTGTGCAAAAGATCAGATTAGGCCCTTCTCTGATTTTCCAGAGCTTCATTTCACACAATATAGTACATTCCCATAAATCTCTGGAAAAAAACAAGCCAAAAAGAAGGACATAAAATCTTTCCTACCTCTCTCCATAATGGGAAACAAATTCTGTACATTGATTCAAGCCAGAGAGATTCAAATAGGTGTGAATAATGCATCCTAAAAAACAGCAACAGCTTGGAAAGTAAGATGTTGGGCAGGAATAAATTTCCAAGACACCTGTTCATTCTATATACTGACTAGTAATCCTATTATAGCTAAAAATTGTTGGTGTATATAGGGTATTGGCAGGGCACTTGGTATACTTTTTTTTTAATTGGGAGAGTATGGTAAAATGTCACTTTTGTGTTTAAATAGCAAGCTTTGGCTCCACATTATGCATAACCATTACAGCATGACCATTTTTATTCATCTTTTATAGAGTTATTAGATCAACAAATTAGATTATTTATATATCCAGTCCAAATTACATCAAAAGCAGAGCCATACTTATAAAATTCTAAATGCATGACAAGAAATAGAGAAGATGGGAATAATAAAAAGGTACTTTAGTCATGCTTATTTTTCTTTTTTTTAAGGAAGCTATCATAATGTTGAATAAAGTATTTTAAGCATGATTAAAGTCAAATTATCATTTTGGTTTTGTTTTTGTTTTTTCTAGGATCTTGGGCATCCCTTAATATCCTACCATTGTGCTCTGTGGTCATATTTTGCATTAGTCTTGTATTCTTGGTCTTATATTTGAAAAGGTCATCATGTGTAGGGATAATCAATCATTAAGCATTTTAGAGCACCTGTTTTGTAGCAGGAATTGTCCTTAGAGTTAGGGGGCAGAGACAGGAATGAAGGAACCCTTTATGCTTCCAATAAATGCTTATATTTTTGGCAGGGAGGAGGGAGGGCTGCTGTGGGGAGGGAGGAGTGTTACTTTTAAAAGTGACTACATTTAAAAACAATCAGAGCTATGTTTTTATAGACATAGGGAACATTCTCTGAGGAAATAATTTCTATTAATATAGATGTGAAATCAAGTGGCAATTCTAGAGTCACATAACCTATATAAGTGTCAAAGGCAGAAGTAGATCCTCCCTGATCTTCTTGATGATGTGACAGATTCTCTGTCCCTAATTTAAACTAAGGTCTTCCAGACTTGAAAGCATCCTTTATACTATTCTTCTTCTCAAAAACAAAGCATGTATCGAATGAATATCACTAGTAGACCTTCCCCAGTATGACCCCCACCATGTTTAGGATTTTCATAACTATTTAGCCCCTCTTTGCTCCTACAAATATTCATAAGACTCTTCCATCTTTTGCAAAGCCCTTCCTAAACCCGAGGGCCCAGAATAGAACAGTATACTCCTAATGAGGTCTGACAAACACAGGTCTCCTCTATTATTAGAAGATAGGTCTCTCTTTATGAAGCTAAAACTCCCATTAGATTTTTTTGGTGCCATCTCATACTGCTAACTCATATTGAGATGGTAGTCCCTGGAAATTCCCAGACACTTTTCATAACTTCTTTCTACAATAATTCCCTAACATATTTGTGAAATTGTTGTTGTTGTTTTTTTTCTTTTCTTTTCTTTACTTTTTTTTTTGTATCTGAGCACAGACCTTTCCATTTATCACTACTGAATTTCATCTTACTAAAATCAAACCAATTCTTTAGCCTGCCAATAGAGTTTTGGATCCTGGCTCTTTGAATCATTGTGTTAGCTATTTCTTCCAACTGTGTGTCATCCGGAATACTACATCCATGCCTTTATCCAAGTCACTAATAAAAATATAAGCAATTAAAAAAAATAAAAATAGGCCAGATATAAGTCATGGCATAGGAAAAAAAAAAAAGTAGCAGTGAACTTGAAAATCATAGGGCCTGAATTCAATCACTGATTACTTATATACATAATTAACAGTGATTACTTATGTGACCTACAGGAAACCATTTAATTGCTCTGGACATTAGTTGTCTCATTTGCAAAATGGGGGTTTGGTGATGACTTATAAGGTGTCTTTTTGCTTTAAATCAGTGATTCTAGAATTTTGTGATATCTGTGGTATTTTATTACAGATTGACAACATCCACATTGACAACAAATCATTAATAACTATTACTTGAGATTAACCATCTTATTGCTATAAATCCTTCTGATTTTGTTATTATTTCATCCATATCTTTCTCTATTCTTCCCATAAGAATAATATGGAATACTTTAATGAAAGATTACTAAAATATAATTAAATAACATACATAACATTCTCCTCATGCATTAGGTTAGTAAACCAGTCCAAAAAAATATAAAGAACATAGTGGCAGGTGTGATGATATACTCCTTTATTCCCTGCTACTGTGAGAGACAGAGGATGGTGCATTACTTAAACTCTGAAGATCTGAACTGCAATATGCTAAGCTGATCAGATGTCCATACTAAGTCTAGCACCACTATATTGATTTGCAAAGAATGAAGAGAATAGGGGTGCTCTTTGTAATTACCATTTTTCCTTTCTAAATGATCACCAACTATCTCTTTAAATGGTCCATTCTAAAATTTTCCCAGGAGTCAGATTCAAGTTCACATTCTTCTCTTCCCTTTTTTGAAAGGTTATTTTTGCCTTCAAACCATCTTCTTTAGAATGTGACAGAGGTTCATAGTTATCATTTTCCATCTGAAATTTGAAAGCGATCTGCACAGGCATGTGAAAAAATAAGTCTATTGGATTCAAGAAGGTAAAGCTAAAAGTTCATTTTATTATGCAACTGCAGCAGTGGGTGTCCTAGAGAATAGGCATACCTTACAGAAATGAAAGCAAGCCCTGGTGTTCCTATGCTAACCACCAAGTCCCTCCTCTATTTC
Source organism: Myrmecobius fasciatus (assembly GCA_023553655.1). Classification (NCBI taxonomy): domain Eukaryota; kingdom Metazoa; phylum Chordata; class Mammalia; order Dasyuromorphia; family Myrmecobiidae; genus Myrmecobius; species Myrmecobius fasciatus. Next base: position 15,204 of record JAJPUD010014766.1, read on the forward strand.
CTCATCTTCTGGGTATTCCAGAGTATACAACCTCCTGGTCCATCTTGTTCATACTTCCCCTTGGTATGTTCCCCCTCCAGCCTCATATATTGCATGACCATTAAAATTATCCTTAATCCTGCCAGAGGAGAAGTTAATATTCATGAATTTATTGAGCATAAGCATTCCAGTCAAGGCATAAGCTTTGCCCCACTTAACTGACTCTTAGTCCCAAAGTAGGATAAAATCTGCTTGTTCCTACCTCCTCAGCTATCTGTTACCTCTTAATCTATTTAAGTAACTCTTGATCACAAAGGTCAGGCAAGGGCCTGACATCCTGTGTTGCTTAATTTCTCTGGCTGGCTAGCACTTTAGTTTAACATAATCACTTATCCTTTTATGGAAATAGAAAGTCTATTTTGTATCTCTCAGGATAATTTATGCTTTATACAAAAATCCATCTACTTTCTTATCTCATTTTGCATTTATTGAGTCCTTGATCTTACTCTTTTGGCATAAACAATTCTGGTTGGCATTCTCAATATCTTTTCCTGGTAATACCTTCACCTTGGAATTCCCTATCTGTTCTGATACTATTTCTTTCTTTCTTTTTTTCTTTTTTCCAATAGTATTTTATTTTTCCCAAATAAATGTAAAGATAGCTTTCAACATTCTGTTTTGTAAAACTTTGTGTGCCGGATCCAACCATTTTGGAGAGCAATTTGGAACTATGCTCAATAGGTTATCAAACTCTGCATACCCTTTGATCCAGCAGTGTTTCCACTGGGCTTATATCCCAAAGAGATCTTAAAAAAGGGAAAGGGACCCACATGTGCAAAAATGTCTGTGGCAGCCCTTTTTGTAGTGGCAAGAAATTGGAAACTGAGTGGATGCCCATCAGTTGGAGAATGCCTGAATGAGTTATGGTATATGAATGTTATGGAATATTATTATTCTGTAAGAAACAACCAGCAGGATGATTTCAGAGAAGCTTGGAGAGACTTACATTCAATGATGCTGAGTGAAATGAGAAGAACCAGGATATCATTATACACGGCAACAACAACATTATATGATGATCCATTCTGATGGATGTGACTCTTCTCAACAATGAGATGATTCAGGCCATTTCCAATAATCTTGTTATGAGGGGAGCCATCTACACCCAGAGAGAACTGTGGGAATTGAATGTGTACCACAACATAGCATTGTCACTTCTTTTGTTGTTGCTTGCTTGAATTTTATTTTCTTTCTCAAAAAATAAAACAAAACAAAACAAAAAACTGTGTTCCAAATTTTTCTTCTTTCTCTTACTTTCCATTTCCCCAAGAAAGCGAGCAATCTAATACAGATTAAATATGTACAATTCTTTTAAATAAATTTGTCATGTTGTGCAAGGAAAACCATGAGAAATTAAAAGAGGAAAATGATGAGAATTTTTTTTAAAAACCAAGTAAATAAATAACAACAAAAAGGTGAAAATATTATGCTTTGATCCATATTCATTCTTCATGTAATTCTCTCTCTGGATGCAGATGGCATTTTCTATCCCAAGTCTATTGGAATTGCCTTGAATCACTGCTTTGTTGAAAGAGCCAATAGTGTCAACATTTCCTGCCTATTTCCAATCCACCTACTTACAATATAACTACAGACCTATCTCTTAATTATTCTCTTGTGCTAAGATAAGATAAACTATAATCAGGGATAGACTCTCTCCCACTTATAATAGAAAAGATTATACTATCATCATCATCATCATTACCTTTCTCCTCTTTTTCCTTCTGATTAACCCCTCTTTGAAAGTGTCAAATCCATCTTCCACAAAACTGCCAAAGTGATTTTCCTACAACATTAATCTTACCATGTTATGCCCTTATGTAGTAAATTCTAGTGGCTCCATTTTCTCTGGAATCATATATAAAATCCGGTTTGCCATTTTTATAACTAATCCCAACCTACTTCTCTGAATTTCACTCCCCTCACTATATTTATATCTCCAGCATTTATAACAGTACTTTACAAATATTATCTCACATTATCTTTATCTCATACATGGGAATCACATTTTACAGATAAGGAGTAAGTAAAGGTAAAATAATGATTCCTAACTTACATATTTGATGTGAGGATCAAATGAGATAATATAAGTAAAATACTTCGTAAACTACTATTAACTATTAAAACACTATTATTAATTACTATTAATATTTTATTACTATTACTATTATTATTGTTATCTTATAACTATCCTTGTTGCTGTTGTTTGTCCTCCATTCCTTGATAAAGATCAATGACAACAAGAGAGAGATAATCTTGACTTTTGAGTGGATTGGATTTAAGTGAAGCAAAACTATAAAAAGTCAACAATTTCTCTCCTGCAGAGTCATTTGAGTCCAGTGGCAATATTTAAGTCAAGTTGGACTACTGATGGCAGAACATGTGTTGGGTGAACTTGGAGTTTTTAAAATAAGATCTTTTTCAGGTCTCAGCCTTTCAGATGTAATGTCCATTCTGTGATTAAGGGATAGGTAAGAATTGTGACAAAAAATGGCCTAGTTTGCCATCACAGAAAAATCATCTGGAAGGAGATCATCAGAATTTCTGGCCAGAATAGAAAACAATTGTTATTTACAGTCTCATCCAACAAAACCCAAGCAAGGAGCAATAGAATCTTGAACTGGGACCTATTTATTAGCCATTAATGAAAGTCAGAGTGATTTGGATTTGAAGGTTTAGCCAATTAACTCATTTGAATCATAATGGGCTTTTTGAAAGTTAAATTTCAAGAAATCTGGAATGAAAACTGCTTAAGGCAAAGGTCTAATTGTTTTAGCTTTTAGGGGGGAGGGAGCTGGGAATGATGATGAAATAAATAAATAGGAAATGTTAAAAAAAAAAAAATCTAGCCCCCAAACCAGTACTATATGCCTGAAATGCATTTCCTCCTCATGTCTATTTCTTAGAATGCCTAATTTCCTTCAAAACTCAGCTCAAACTTTGTCTTCCACATGAAGCCTTCTATGAATTCCTCTTCTATTTCCCCTTGCTTTTTTTAACATGTATTTTAAGTTCAACATTTATACTTAATATTCATTTGTGAAACATTTTTTGCAACAAATTTTGTCTCCTTGAATTGAATGAAAGCTTGTTAAAGGTAAAAATGAGCTCATTTTTACTTTTCTTCTCCATAGTAGATGCTTTTAAAAAAATGCTAATTGATTCATTGATTGATCATCATCTGTTTACAGGAACAGATACCTCAAGGTTAAGGAGTGGGCCTTTCCCAGGTGCAAAGTCCTTTCTTTCAACTGCTCCTTTGATAAAGGAACAAAGAGTTACTGCCAGCAACAGAATCATGAAAGGAACAGATTTGAAGTTCAGGGCAGTTAACTTCTTGGCTATAATAGACTAAAGGGCATTAGTGCTTACCAGTATGGCTTCTGGCCCAGCATTAAAAGTGACAGCCCACAGAGTAACGACTGGAGACATAACTGACTTTGCTGATAGGTTACCATGTGTCACAGTTTAAAGGAGGGAATTTGTCATTGAGCTATTGGTCTAACAATTGAAATAAAAGGAAAAGGGAAAAAAATTGGTGGAAATTAATCCCTTTTCCTACTCTCATTAAGTTTTTTGTTCCTTCAGTTACCATCTGGAAATATTTCCCACGAAAATAAAGGAATTTTTTTTAATTAAATGGAGAGTTGAATTATTTGTTCATATAATATTAGGTGGGCAATTTGTAGGATATGAAACAGACTTCAAGAAAAAGAATTATGGATTCTTAACCTCTAGTTCTGAATAAACTAAATTGGTTACATGCTTTGTTCTCTTTTGTCTAAAAACCCTGTTACACTTCCCTTCACACTTCTTTATGCTGAGTACTCTCATAGAAAGAATTTCGTCTTTCTATTCGTTCTATTCCCCTCTTCACATTCTACCTAATTTTAAATCAATCTCAGTCTTACAACTTTCAGAAAACCTTCCCCAATCAATTCAGTTCTCACTGATAAATGACCTTCTAAATTCCCACTGCCCCTGCCAATCTTTGTCTTTTAATCATGTTGAATCATATTTTAATTCAAATGTTTAAAAGTAAGAAGAGTGGAACAGAGGTTTTTAACTTGGGATCCATGAACTTAAAAAAAATCAATAATTTTCAAGATAATTCTTTTCCTTTGGAATTTCACATATATTATTTATGCCTTTAAAAATATTGTAAGAAAGGATCCATATGTTTCACCCAACTGCCAGATAGGTACATGACACATAAAAAGCCAAAACCCCTACACGTGCAAGATAGAGGCTATGAGTATAATTAATCAGAATTTTTTTCTGAAAAAATCTTGGGGTTTTAGTAGATTATAAACTCAACATGAACCAGCAATAAAATGGGACAGGCCAAGAATGTGATCTTGTACTGCATTGAGATAACTGCCTGGTAGGTAGAAGAACATGGTTACTCTTCTATGTTGCCTTTGTCCAAGCACAACTTGTACCAAATCACTGTAAGAACCAATGGAAGGAATTGGAGATGTTCAGTAGGGTTAGAGAAAGTGCTAGGGATTTAAGATAATTGTCTTTTCATATTTGACTGGCCTGGCAGATGGACAGTGAATAGAGTTTCCAACCTAAAATCAGTTCTTCCTGAATTCAAATCTGACATCAGGCATTTGTTAGCAGTGTGACCCTCATTTAACTCTGTTTGCTTCATTTTTTGTCATCTGTAAAATAAGCTGAATAAGGAAATGAAAAACCATTCTTTGCCAAGAAAACTTCAGTTGGGATGATGAAGAGTTTATTGAAATGACAGTATCACAGCAAAATTAAGTGTGAAAAGCTCTCCCATGGAAGACAATGTGTTTGGCCCTAGAAGGAAGAATCAGGAGCAATTGGTAAAAATTGCAAATAGACAAATGTAGGCTTGATATTATGGGGAGTGGGAGAGGGGTTCATTATCTTAACAAATTAAGTTACCAATGAGTAGAATGGACTACTTTAAGGGTAGTAAGTTTCCCTAATGAGAAGCTCTGCAAGCAGAAACTAGATGATCATTTATCTAGTGAGTTACACTGGTTACTACTTTTCTGACAGGGTTGTGGTGTCTAGCAACTCTTGAATTCTGTGATTCTTTCAAAAATCTATTTCTATGGCTTCTGCTACCACCAGGGTGTCTCTGAGAAAAATCAAAAGTTGATTCCTTTTAGTTCTTTTCCTAAAGATCAATTTAATACACCTACAAGCAATAAAATAACAATTACTACCTAAAGAAGAATATTTATTCCGAACAATACAGAAGAGAGAATGGGTATATAATTCCCATCTTGCACACATAATCAACGAATGCAACCAAAAAAAGGCCATTGCCCTATAAATGCATAGAATGCCATTATGAGAAGTAATGCTTTTGGACGCTACTCTGTTCTGACCAGTATTAAACAGTGTAATATATTACATAAATTATACAGAGATGGATAGTTTCTTATAATAAGTCGCAAAGTTTGATTTTTTTTAACCAAATTTATGAGGCTCACTTGCAAAACCACAAGAATGCTGACAAATATATCTCCACCCTGTTTTTTTTTTTTGAAATTGCATGTCCAATACTAGCATGGGTGGGGTGTCCATGTTGCATTGGAATGCTACCCACATTGTTTTTGTACTCTCTTGTTCAACATGAGCAAATGACCATCTTATGACTACTTAGTCAACAGAGATGTCCCATTCTTCATCCGACCTGTGAGCCCCCACAATAATGTCATTTTTGGTCCCCAAAGCAAGATGTTTTGACCAATGATATTTTGTATTTTGTATAATCCCTTTAGAGTTTTTAGATATTAAATCTGGTATCAATCCTCATAAAAATAAGGTCCTGGAAGAAGAGAGCATCTCATATGTGAAAAAGATTTGAGGTCCACTTCATTAGAGGCAACCATGGACTCCAATAAAAGGTCATTGTCTCAGAGCTCTTTTCCTGCAAGTTGGACAATTCTAATCCTCATACCATTTGTTACTCAGTTCTCCCTAGTGTTCCTCTGTCACAGTTCCTAATAAACATATATTAATAATAGAAGAAGGCTAGGGGAAGGGGCAATCTAGGGCCTTTTAAACTGAAATCTGTGAACTTATATATGTATATGAAGAGACAAAGAGTTAGACAACAACTTGAATATAATTAGTTTTCGTTATAATTCTATTTATTTTGTGCATTTTAAAACACCATTGTGAAAAGGGGCTTAAAACCTTCTTTGCAATGCCAAAGGGACACAAAAAGGGTAATAATCCTTGAAGTAGTCTAAGTGCATTATAGTTTATTGCATGACCTCTAAACCTCTGCCTCCTTCCCTGCTGGACAGAACATAGCTCCCCTACCCACACCAGCACCTTACTATTCCCATAACCCGGAAATTCTCATTCATCCAAATTTTCAGCTCTTCTGTTTTCTGCAGTATTAAAAGAAGCTACTCCTCTCTTAGCTTTGACCTCTACTCACAGCAGCTATCTATTTGCCCCATCACTAGGTCTCAATAAATCAGTTAATCAATAATCATTTATTAAGTACTTACTACGTGCCAGGCACTGTACAAGGTATCAAGGATATAAAAAAGAGCTAAACAAAACAAAAAAAGTCTCTACTCTTAAGATTTTCAGCCTAAAAAAGCTTAATTCAAGGGGAGGGTGGAAAGGGTATTATTACATATAAACAACTGCATGTAAACAAAATATATGAAGAATAAATTGGAGTTATGCAACAGGGGGAAATCACTTTCAGTAAGAATGATAGAGCAAGCATTCATCCTTGAAAGAAAGTAGGATTTTAGCTGTTACTTAAAGGAAAACCAGAAACACAAGAAGCAGAGTATAAGAAAGGATAGGTTTCCAAGCTGAGAGAATGTGAAAATGCATGAAATCAGAGGATTAAATGTCTTGTATAAGGAAGCCAGTATCTCGGTATCATGGAATATGTGGAAGGGCATTCAGGATAAGAAAACTAGAAAAGTAGAGTAGGACCAGGTTGTGAAGGACTTTGAAACCCAAATAGGACTTTATATTTGACATGGAATCATTTTCCTTTTATCTATATTCCTTCCTCTTTGTTATTTCTATGGCTTCCATTCTCCCAGCTTTGTTTGACACTTCTCTCTATGTATCTTTAACCCAGAGCATTCTGAGAAATGGAGTTTTTCTTATCTTTTCAGTATCTGCTGTATATGTTCCATATGTCCTCCTCCTCCTGCAGAAGCACAGGGAGTTAAAGTCACCTCCAGCACTTCCTGGGCGCAGATTGCTGGAATCTTTCACATATACTTTCTACACTGCCTTGCTTTACACATAGTAAATACACAGGAGATACTCAATAAACATTTGTTATGTGAAAAAGTGAATAAAGTCAGGTATGAGAAATGGCAAGCAGATTTACTTGACTAGACCAGAAAGTTCATGTTGGGCAGTATAACAGAATAATGCTGGCCAGGTTGGAGGCAAAAAAGACAGATAAATAAAACTGGCTCATATGTTTCATTTAAAAATCAATGTTATGACCTGACATTTTGCAGTGTGCCTCTGTTGAAAATGAGTTCAGACATGTAACAGAAAATAATTCAAATGAATGAAAGCTACTCGGCTTCAAAAAACATTTTAAAGATGAGGGAAAGAAAGCATCTTGTTAGGAAATCAACATTGCTATTACAGGCCATTAAAGATTAGGTTAACAATCTGATTTTAAGTAGCCATACCTGCTAAGAGAACTGGATGCCAAAGTTCTGCAATTTAATTTTGCTCTTTGACAAAGTTTTTAATAGTAAATACTTTTAAAATTCATTACTCCACTTAAACCATTTGCTAGCTAGGACAATTATCTGTATGGCTGCTTGACTTTGTGCAAATCCTGGTAGCGATATCTGCCAGAGTATGATATTAGACATTTTGGCACAAGTAGTGACCAGGATCCCTTGCCAATGAGATGATATGACCTCAAGAGGGAGGGAGGTGGAGATGCACTGCTTTGCAAAAAGAAAAAAAAAATAGCTTCATTTGTCAGGCACACAGTGAGAACATGGAAAAATCAATTGCAAAGTGATATTTTCCAGAGTTAAACTACAGGGTTGCAAAGTAGTTTCATTCTGTTAGTCTCATACATTGTTCCTTTAATACTATTTGGAAAGGAAACTAGTTTAACTCAATTATCCTTAACAGGATTCAGGGCATCTTAGTCACGCAAACAGGAAAGAAAAAATATAGCAGCATGCTAGTTATTAGAGATGAGACAGGAATGAAATGTTCCACCCACCCAGCTGCCCACAAGTACAGTTAATTCTCCCATCCACAATTATATTCTGCTCACAAATACAGCCAATACAACCTTTCACTTCATATAAACTTGGAAATTGACTCTCTGAAGAACATGGCTACTATGTAATCAGAGCTGCCTCATCATGTTATTAGTTTCTTTTGATGGTGTTTAGTAGAGCCTGGAGCCTGGAACAAGAATATGGAACAGTCCGAATCTGAAGGATTTTTTTGAGTGAGAACTTGCTAAGGTGATGTTAATTCTCCTTTGGATCTCCTTGGATTGCAACAGTCCTTTGTCATTCTCTATTTTAAGCATTTAATTTAATTTAATTGAAGCAATCTTTTTCTTTATGTGGGGAAGATCAGAAGACATAGAGAACCCTACTACTGCCCCCTGCCTAATGATAGAGTTGCCCCCATTTAATTATAGGCTGCTTTTATAAGACTGTGCTATTGCCCACAGCAAATAGTGGGTGGAGCTTGAAGTCAGGAAGATTCACATCCCAGAGTTCAAATCTGACCTCAGACACTTACTACTCATGTGATCCTGGGCAAGTTATTTAACTATGTACACCTCAGTTTACTCATCTATAAGATAAGGAAATGACAGACTATTCCAGTATAGTTGCCAGGAAAACCTCAAATTGGACCATGAGGAGCTAGAAATGACTGAAATGAATAAAAGCTGTTCCTTTGATATGTGCAAGGCAAGTATCATTCAGATTCAGTTCATCACATATTTAATCTTCTACTTTATGGCTACAAAGTGATAAATAAACAGCCATTTCCCTCAAAGAGTTTATATTCTACCAATGAAATTCAAATACATATGTAAGTTGTTTTTTTAGCTTTTTATTTTCAAAACATATGCATGTTTTCAATACTCACCCTTGTAAAACCTTGTTTCAAAGTTTTTCTCCCACCCTTCCCCCACCCCACCTCTACAGAGCAAGTAATATAATATAGGTTAAACATATGCACTTCTATATACATTTCCACATTTATCATGCTGCACAAGAAAAATCAGATCAAGGAGCAGCTGGTTAGTGTAGTTGATACAGCACTACCCCTGAAGTCAAAAGTAACTGAGTTCAAATCTGCTCTAAGACACTTAACTCTTCCTGGATGTTTGACCCTGGGTAAATCACTTAAACCCTAATTGCTTCAAGGGAAAAAAAGGAAAATGAAAAAAAAAATCCTAATAAAAAGAAAGAAAAAAAGAAATAAAAGATCAAAAAGGAAAAAAATGACAAAAAGAAAAAGCAAGCAAACAACAAAAAAGTGAAAGTAATGTATTGTGATCCATATTTAGTTCCCACACACTTCTCTATGGGTGCAGATGGCTCTCTTCATCACCAGACCATTGGAACTGGCCTGAAACATCTCATTGTTAAAAAACAAAAAACAAAACAAAAAAAAAACCTTGGTCATCAGAATTGGTCATGGCATATTCCTCTTGTTGCCATGTATATCGTTCTCTTGGTTCTGTTCATTTCACTTATCACCAGTACATAAATCTCTTCAGACCCATCTGAAATTATCCTGGGGATCATTTCTTTTTTTTTTTTTTTCCCTGAGGCAATTGGGGTTAAGTGACTTGTCCAAGGTCAAACAGCTAGGAAGTATTAAGTGTCTGAGACCAGGTTTGAACTGAGGTCTTCCTGACTTCAAAGCTGGTGCTCTATCTACTGCGCCATCTAGCTGCCCCAATCATTTTTTATAGAACAATAATATTCCATAATATTCATATACCTTAACTTACTCAGCCATTCTCCAACTGATGGGCATGCACTCAAGTTTCCAGTTTCTTGACACTACAAAAAGAGATGTCACAAACATTTTAGTACATGTGAGTACCTTTCCTTTTTTATAATCTCTTTGATATATATATATATAGGCCCAGTAGAAACGCTGTTGGATCAAAAGGTATGTATAGTTTGATAGCCCTTTGGGCATAGTTCTAAATTGCTCTCCAGAATGGTTGGATCCATTCACAACTCTACCAACAATGTATTAGGGTCCCAGTTTTCCCACATCCCTTCCAACATTCTTCGTTATGTTTTCCTGTCATTTTAGCCGATCTCAGAGGTGTGTAGTGATACCTTAGAGTTGTCTTAATTTGCATTTCTCTGATTAATAATGATTTAGATAATTTTTTCATATGATTAAAAATGGTTTATTTTCTTCATCTGAAAATTTTCTGTTCATATCATTTAGCCATTTATTAATTGGAGAATGGCTTGAATTCTCATGAATTTGAATCAATTCTCTATATATTTTAGAAATGAGACCTTTATCAGAAGAACTCTTGGATGTAAAATTTTTTCCCAGTTTTCTGCTTCCTTTCTAATGTTGTCTGCAATGGTTTTGTCCATACAAACCTTTTTTAAATTTAATATGCTCAAAATTATCCATTTTGCATTGCATAAAGTACTCAAGTACTTCTTTGGCCACAAATTCCTTCCTTCTCCACAGATCTGAGAGGTAGACTATGAATTGTTCTTCTAATTTGCTTACTATCATTCTTTATGTCTAAATCATAAACCTATTATGACCTTATCTTATATAGGGTGTCAGGTGTTGGTCAATGCCTAATTTCTGCCATATTAATTTCCAATTTTTCCAGCATTTTTTGTCAAATTGTGAGTTCCTATCTCAGAAACTGGGGTCTTTGGGTTTAAGAAACCCTAGATTACTATAATCATTGACTATTGTGTCTTATGAATCAAACTTATTGCACTGATCAATTATTCTATTTCTTAGCCAGTACCAAATGGTCTGATGACCACTGCTTTATAATACTGTTTAGGAATAGTACAGTTAGACTGATAACATTTGCATTTTTGAATTAATTCCCTTAAAATTCTTGATCTTTTTTCTTCCAAATAAACTTTGTTTTTTTCCCCTAGCTCCGTAAAATAATTTCTTAGCAAATTGATTGATATGGCACTGAATAAGTATATTGAATTTGGTAGAATTCTCATTTTTATTATATTAGTTCAGCTTGTTCATGATCACTTGATATTCTTCTAATTGTTTAGATCTGACTTTATTTATTTGGAAAGTGTTTTGTAATTATGTCCATAAAGTTCATAACTTTGCTTGAGAGGTAGAGTCTCAGATATTTAACATTATTTGCAGTTAGTTTAAATAGACTTTCTCTTTGTATCTCCCTAATTATGCCCTAATACATGTTCCTCCAAGAAAATTATTTTGTCAATTATATAGAGTGCAGAATAGAAAGTAGAGGCTATTTGAGCTAAGGAAGATTTATGAAGAAGAAATTACTTAAGCCTAGGTAAGAGTGATGGGGGCCTGAATTAGGGCAGTGATATTGTGAAAAGAAAGGAGGTAATTTTTCCCCCCACTGTAACAGATCTATATGAGCACCATATATAGATATGGACATAGATGATGAACTCATTTTAAGGAACATACACTCTCAAGTACATATTTACTTTACTATCTTTTTAAAGTCAAGATGAAGAGAAATCAATTAACTTTTATGGACCTCAACTTCCTCTCCTATAAAATGATGGTAATTATTTGACATACTAGATAGAGAACCAGTCCTGCAATCAGAATACCTGAGTTCAAATCTGACCTCAGATACTCATTAGTTGTGTCATTCTGGGTAAGTCATTTAATCCTATTTACCTCAGTTTCCTCATCTGCAAAATAAGTTATAGAAGGAAATGGCAAATCACTCTAGTCTTTGCCAAGAAGTGTGGGGTCATAAAGAATCATATATGATTGAAATAAAATGACAAAACAGCAACAAATATGAACTATATGACTTGTATGGTACTTTCCTGCTATAAATCTATGATTCATAATTATTTAAAAGGATAGAGTAATAATAATAATTAATAGAATAAAGTTTTAAGCCAGAAGAGACACAGAGTTTTAGAATTCAGTTATAAATCATTTTAGGTTTCAAATTCCCTCATATTCTAAATCATGTGTGCCTGAATGTGTGAGGACTAAATCAAGTGAGGGAAGCTAAATTTACCAATGAAATCTCTGATCTTCTCTTATCCAGCAACTGCCCTATAGAAGCTTTCCTTCCAGGAAAAAACCTGGACAAGTTCAATGGAGTCACACCCTTTCCCTTCCAGCAGTTCTCTGTTCTGAAACTGCAGGCTTGTGGTACCATCCTAAAGATGTCCTGCTTTCTTTCCATTCCAACTTGAGGTTATCCAAGAAAAAGATCATAGGGTTGGGCTCAGCCTTTCTTCCATAGTTACACATAGATCATGGAATTGTTTGATAGTCAAACTTCTACGTTTCTCTAAAAAAAGAAATTACACACACATACACACACACACACACACACATGCACACACACACATTTATATCTTTACCCTGAAATTCCCTCCAAATCTATGGGTGTTCCAGATGTGTTCCTTTTTGCAAATTAACAAATAAACTGTTAACATATTTAGGCATCATTCCTGTGAAATTAAAATCCCTTTTCTCTATGGCCTGGTAAGAAGAGTTTGAAGCTTGGGAAGGGTTAAAGTGGGAAACATTCCCTAAACTGAAAGTTAATACTAAAACATTTAAAATTGTGGTCTCAACACTACTGTCTTAAGCACCCCACATCATGTTCTGTGAATAAGTTAACTGTTAACCTTATGTTGTTTTTCTCATTGTTGATGTCAGTTTTCAGAGAAAATCATTACAAATTATGTATTTAAAGACCCTGGGGAGGTGACCAAGGCACTCAACCCTGGGGAGGTGACCAAGGAACTCATGAAAATAGAATGTGGTGGGTGTGGTTTCCTCCCATCAAGCTATGTGTGACTAAACTACAGGCATCTTAAATTATCATCATCACCATCATCACCACCACCACCATTCCATCATTATTATTCTTGTCCATATCTGCTCCAACCCATCTGATTCTCATCCTGGGTCAAATGCTTTCTTTCACCTTAGGTTTTCCTTTGACTCTTTAAGCAATTTCCCCTAAAATATAACTTAGAGACACCAATCCATTTTATTCATTTTTGTTCTAAATAATGTTACTGGTCAATCCCCTAAAATTTTTAAATAGAGTCTCTGCTATTCTGGACTAGACCATTAGCTAGCTACAAAAAGGTTTCCTCCCTATTCAAACAACAAGAACAATACACTCCTTGTCTGTGCTAAAATATTCCCATTTTAAACTTTTTAATTTTATTCTTTTCCAGTTTTTCCATTCAGTCACTTTAGAGGTAATTGTCTGGTATAGCTGGGTAATCAAGAGAAGTACCCCTTCCCAACACTAAACTTAACTTTTCTGATCAGTGCATATTTTCTATACAGCTTGTCTCTTGAGTAGAGCATCCCTGGCTACTTCCAGGAAGAGTTGCTTAATAGTGAAGAGCTTTGAAATGAAGTAACAATAAATTTAGTCCCCAAATAGCAGAATTCATTAAAGCAGGTTGGTCACTGGACTAGTAAAAATTGTTTACACAATAGAATTTAAAAAGAGTGATTCTAACCTCTGCCAATCTCTCTTTTAATCTGGAAAACATTGGAATTCTGTGCTTCTCCCTCCTTCTCCTAGTAGTGATGACTACTGATGGTACATAACAATGAGCCCACCTGTGCTTTAGATTAACCATTAGTTGCATCTTCTGCCATGTGTTTTTTATCTTGAACACAAATATAGCAATCCGCAGAGATGAGTTTTTTGATACCAGTATATACCTCCAGAATTAAAGTTTTGTTGTTGTTGTTGTTGTTGTTGTTTTCTTACTCCTAAGGTCTATCCTTCCTAAATCTGTGGCAATGCTCTTTGAGGTGGGCACTCAGAAACTACAGAGCTAAAGGGAAGAAGTGTCTATTTGACAGTTCCATAGGGTATTTTGTGTTTTAATGCTTTAAACAACAATCCCCTGCCAGTTATGCATAAATGCTTCATGTTTCTAGTCTTTGTCAATGCAGTCCTTTCTTTTGTGGTGGAGTATAAACATAGCTTTTGAATTTTGAGTATTCTCCTAGAAGAAAATACATTAATTATCTGTGAGGAGATTCTAGATATGAGCCCAATCTAATTTTCCCTGAGGTTTCAGAGTAGAACCTTAAAACACTAGAGGAAATGAGATTAAAATAATACTGACCTCTCTTTAGAGAACAGTCTACTTGAGGACTTACCTCAGTCTGTGTGATGGAAAGTGAAAGCTTTTTAGTGGAATAATTCATTTCAATATCCACTGGATGAATGAATTTGCAATAACGCTAGTTATATGAGTCAGGAGAACTATCTTTTACATATTCTGGGCTGAGCAAGTCATTCAACATCTAAGTGCCCCATGCAACTCTCTGAAATGAAAAGTTATATATCTGATCGCCTAAACATGAGTTCCCTAAACCAAAGACATAATAGGTATATAATTTTTCTGAGTTATTATTTTTAAAGTATACATTTGTTCATGAACAAAAACAACACCTGGACTGTGATCTTTAATATGGCTAGTAAAGGGAAAAGTAAAAGGGAAAAAGCTCCTAATACAAGCCTATTTACTCCCCCTTCTGATGATTCTAAAAACTGTCTAGTATCAAAGGATGTTATAGCTAAAGCTAGAAGGGACTTAAGGATCCATCAAGCCCAATTCCTTCATTTTATACATAAGGTAACTTAGAGAGCTTAAATGACTTCCCAGTGTCACAGAAAGAAAAGTTAATTACTATGTTATTTCATATATTTTCACAAATTCAAAATTATAAGACATACAGCACTAGGCTTATATAGGCATAAACAAGTTACAAGTATATGTCAGTCCCCTAACTTGCTTTACCTCAGTCTTGTATTTTCTATGTCAGTGTTTTTTCAATGAAAAAAAAAAATTAAATATCACATCATAGAACAAAAGTCCATTGGGCCAACATGTCAGATCACCTTGACTGGATACTTGCTTCTCAATAGACAAATTCTTTATCTCATATAATTTTTTTTCTGGTGCAATTGGATTGTTAATTTTCTCTAAATATTTTCTATAATGTTTCTACAATTTGGGAAATCAAGATAAGGGAAAAGTATTCTAGACTATAATTTCATTTAAATGATTAAACTATATATAAAAAAAACATTTATCCTTTTTAAAAGGGGATACAGTGACAATTTTACAATGCTATACTATTTTTTTTCCTTTTTCTCAGAAATTTTTGTCAAATAGTGAGTTCTTATCATACAAGTTGGAGTATGTGGGTTTATCAAATACTAGATTACTATAGTTATTAACTATTGTGTCTTGTGTACCTAACCTGTTTCACTGATCCACTACTCTATTTCTTACCATTACCAAGGCAATTTAGTTCTAAAAAATTAACCCAGCAAAAGTTAGAAAATAGTATGGAAGAAACTAGTCATTGACCAACACCTAACACCCTATAAAATCCAAATAGGTTCATGATTTAAACCTAAAGGCTGATACTATAAGCAAATTAAGATAAATAGGAATAGTCTGCCTCTCAGATTTGTGAAAAAGGAAGGCATTTAGGACCAAAAAAGAAATAGAAAACATTAGGAAATGCAATATGGATAGTTTTGATTATATTAAATTAAAAAGGTTTTGTACAAAAAAAAATGCAGGCAAGATTAGAAGGGAAGTAGAAAATTGGGGGAAAATTTTTACATCCAAGGGATCTGATAAAGGCTTTTTTTAAAAAAATATAGAGAGAACTGATTCGAATTAATAAGAATACAAGCCATTCTCCTGTTGATAAATGGTCAGATATGAATCAACAATTTTCAGATGAAGAAATTAAAACCATTTCTAGTCATATGAAAAATGCTCTAAATCACCATTGATTAGAGCAATGCAAGGGCTATCAAACTGTGCATAACCTTTGGTCTATAAATGTTTTTACTGGGTCTGTATTCCAAAGAGATCATAAAAAAAGGAAAAAGAGATCATAAAAAAGTCTAAAAATATTTGTAGCAGCCCTTTATTGTAGTGGAAAGGAATTGGAAACTAAGTAGATGCCCATCAGTTGGGGAATGGATGAACAAGTTAGTACATGAATGTTTTGGAGTATTATTGTTCTATAAAAAAACACTTAGCAGGATGATTTCAGAGAGGCCTGGAGAGACTTATAAGAACTGATGCTAAATGAAGTGAGTGAAACCAAGAACACATTGTACATATCAACAATAAGGCTATATGATGATTAGTTCTGATGGATGTGGCTCTTTTCAACAAATAAGTGATTTAATGTCAATTGCAATAGGTTTATGATGGAAAGAGCCATCTGCACCCAGAGAGAGGACTTTGGGGCCTGAATGTGTATCAAAACATGGTATCTTCACCTTTTTTATTGTTGTTTGCTTGCTTTTTTCTTTCTCACTTTATTTTACTTTTTGATCTGATTTTTTTGGGGCAGCATTATAAATGCGGAAATACATATAGAATAATTGCACATGTTAACATAATAAATTAGTTGGTATCTAGGGGAAGAGTGGAGGAAAGGGAAGGAAAAAAATTTGGAATACAAGGCTTTGCAGGGATGAATGTTGAAAATTATCTTTACATATATTTTGAAAATTAAAAAGCTATTATTTAAAAATAACCTAGCCATTATTATAACTATTATATTATATTACAATTATTACTCGGTATCTGAATTTGGTTTTTCTGTATGGAAAATAATGATGTTGTATTGTTTTTCAGCTCATTTCTTTAATGAAAATGGCAAGTCCTTTTCAATGTTCTTTGAAATTAAAATCTTTATTTGAGAAAACTGAAAGAAAGAAATTGAGGGTCCTATATCTTTTCTAAAATATGCAAATATAATCCTCATTGTGAATGTTGATGATTCATATATGAAGAATATTAGAGTCCTGATTAGATAGAATAAAGGCAATCTACAACCATAATGAAGAAAATATTAAGCCTGAAATCACAGGTTAATGGTTTTTTATCTACTGTCCACATGACATAAATGAATGAATTAAAATATATGTAAAATGCTTATGTCTTGTTGAACACTATGTTAAATGTTGCAGAAAATGAAATAATTTCTGATCTCAGAGGACAGCATATATTGAGGTTTGGTGTCCAAGAAACAGCATTTGATTTGCAATGCCCTAGGCATGGTATGGAGTCATAGAGAATTTGAGTGAATGTCCCAGTTCTGACTTAGGTACAATTTCAGAATTAGAAAGTGGTGGGGGGTGGGGAGGTGGTCAGAGAAAAGAAGCATCATATGACTGTAGCAGAATAAATGTCAGTAAGATGTCTAGTTGGACAAGAAGATGTTAAGCAAAACTAGTGTGCTCTTTATACAATGGGGTATAAATGATATATTGAACAATTAATATATTGTGGGCCCTGAAACAGAGTTTCAGAGAATAAAAAATTCTCTCAGAGGGTCATAGCTGGAAAGGGCTAGTAGTCTAGTGCGGCCAGACTTAGGCAATGACTGGAATATAAATGTAATTGCATTATATAAAAACATATGAAATTTTCCCCAATTTTACAAAAACTGAAAGGGATACAGTTCTATCTGCAGCATGTTTTGAACCTTACCACATTTGAAATAATCTCTATTGATTCTACTACACTGCCTCTACTACCTATTCCTTGGTGTTGTCTTAAACACTAAGAAGAAATTAAAGAAGCAGAACTGAAGAGGACAGAACCTCCAGAGAAAATAATAGAGAACTGCCCTTCCTTTTTACATTATAAACACTTTCTTTTTCTCCTTTCTACAAAAGTTTGGCCTTAAAGAACTTGAGGTGAAATTCCATAAGTTTGACCTTAAAGACTTTAGGTGGAGATCCAATAGACTCTAGGGTACTAAATATTTCATACTAATCTATTTTCTACTTCAACTTCAATATCCTTTTTACTTATTCCAGCAGCCCTACTTTATATATTGACTTGGAAAACCTAAGCACTGTAAGGAATTATTCAAGAGATTTTTTTAAAATGCCACGATAACTTGGTAAATCAAGATAGGATTATTGAATCTCTAAATCAGGGGGTTTTAACCTGCATTTGTGTCATAGACCTCTTTTGGCTGCTAATGAAGCCTTTCCTCAGAATAATGCTTTTAAACATGTAAAATTTAATACACAGGATAATTAAGGAAACAGTTCAATATAACTATTGAAATAGTTATATATATATGTACATATGCATACATATCACATACATGTCATAGTAGATACACTTTTGATTTTTATTTGATGTTTTCCTTTCCTATGTGTCTCAATTTTCTTCCTGAAAAAAGTATCATGACATACTCTATATTCTATCAGCTTTTTTAATCTCTCTTATTTGTTGCACTTGAACCATGATCCCAACATTTTTTTACTATATTGTGATATCTATCTTTCAGTTAAAATTATCAAATATTTTAAACTATTTTGAATTCTTTATAAAAAATGTCTCTGCTTCATTCATCTCACAAGATGGTGTATAAAACATAATTATCTTCATTCAATTGAAGTTAACATGAAAAGCATTAACCAAATACTTATGTGCAGACAGTGGGTTCATAATGGTCTTTTCCTCAAATATTTATCGTTAGTACTACAAAGTGAAATTACTAAGTATCTCCTAAAATAAGCTTTCATTTTCTTTATGCTTATAGAATCACAGTGAAATCAATTTTGTCAGAACTCAAGAACCATCGTACATTTACTTGTAATTTAACTTTTCTTCTGGTTTCATTTTTATAAAGAATGTTAATATCAATTTGTCTGAGTTTCGTTAGTAGTTTGCTCATTCACTGGTTATTGAACAAGAACCTCATATTCAGAGCACAAACAGTAAAGTTGATGTTTATAATTATGGAGGAAAAATGGTTCATATTTTATTTCCATTGTTCCATTTTCCAGCCTACCTCTTTTTGGTTTCTTTCATGAAAACTATATTTATATCTGTTTTTAATCTTTATCTGTATCTCTATCTGTATTTCAATCTGTACTCATATCCATATCCATATCTGTGTCTATGTCCATGTCTATCTGTTGTCTATGTCTATACAGACATATATATTTATATACGCTATACAGATATACATATATATTTATATATTCATAAAAATTATAAATACATTTGTATATACATAGACAGCTAATGGCATAATAAATATAGCAATAGATATAACGGTAGGAGGACCTGAGTTCAAGTCAGTTCTGAGATATTTAATAGCTGTGTAATTTTGGATAAATCACTTTATCTCTACCTGCCTCAGCTTCATTATCTGTAGAATAGGGATAATAAGATCACTATATCCCAGGGTTTTTGTGAAGCTCAAATGAGATATTTGTAAAACATTTTGGAAACTTAAAATGCTATGTTATTGTTATTATCATATAATTTAAATCATTACTAGTTCTTATTGTTTTCCTTAGTCCTTACATGTCCCTGCTGGAAATATTTATTTTCTGCATCCTAATAAACTAATGTCATCATGGAACATATATTGAGCACCTACTATGTGGAAGAAACTAACATATGACAAAATAAAGTCGCTTTAGCAAGCAAATGCCTTTTCTTTTCTCCCAATAGAGCAAGCAACGTGACTAAGAAGCCTCACTACAAATAGTTTTTAATCATTTTGAAATGGAGGAAACTCTTAAATGTGAATCTGTTTTTAAAAAAGAAGATGAAAGTTGGATGAATCTATATTTTTCATGTGCAAGCAATAAAAATATGACACCCTCCTCAATCTACTCAGATAGTCACAAGGGTCCTATTCCTTCTTGACAGGCACATGTACCACTCATTTCAATTAATGGAAGTTATAGGGGGATGAAAACAATATATACCCCAATATTCTTTCCCTACTAAAGTGTCCCTTTAAAGTGGAGGAACATTTTTCATTTTAATCATATTGCTCTCCGCAGTCCACAAGAGCTATTTGACACAGGCTTTAAAGCTGAAAATAAAGTGCACCCTAGCTGTGTTATTTTAACAAACTTTATTCCTTTAAGCAGAAGGGCTAAAAGGTTTGCAATGCAATTCATTCCTAATTTTTAATAGATTCTGAGCACACTTTAATAGATCTCTTCCTTTTCCAGAGCTCTGATCCTCCACAGCACTTTGTAAAGTAGGCAGCATGAACTCTTAGCAGGTTTCTCCTTCATTAGGCATTTAAAACCACCATTATGTGATTCATTGGTGCATTTCAATTTGACACATGAAATACCTGGTGCTTAACGTGTCTTCATTAAATAGACTTCTATGTATACCTAACTAATTATCACTAAGGGTATTCCTTTCCTAACTATTTAACTAAGAAAATGGTTTACTTTTTAAGTTCTTTGCCTGGAGTTAAAGAAGGGCAACAAGTTGAGATGTATGTGACTAACTATTAAAGGCTATATTTTTCCATGGGAAATCTAATATGATCCCCTTAAATGTAAACACTTTTACTGAAATGAGACATGGATTTATGGGAATCTATCCAATGACTAGGCTTATGTTGGTCAGGACAAATGAAGAGCCATTTCAAAGAATACAAAAGTCCCATGTACAAATTAAATTCATTTCCTATATGTGGGAATCTAGAGGGAACTGAACTGAAGAATTAACTAAATTATAATGAATCAGTGGAAAGAAGTTCAATGTCGGTGCTGAGAACCTCTTCCAAAAGGATTAACTGAATTGGATCTTCTAACAAGAACTGAAATGGTGTATATATATGTGTGTGTGTGTGTGTGTGTGTGTGTGTGTGTGTGCGCGCTATGCTAACAGAAAAGGGAGAAGAGAGCTGAAGTGGTAAGTGGGAAAAGGCTACCCTTACCCCACCATTTTGGTGGCAACTTTTTTGCCATCATGAATTGAAAAGGGCAGCACAAAATTCTTTAAAAATTAATAAATCAGTACTTCCGGGGGGCGGAGCCAAGATGGCAGAGTGAAAACGTGACTCTCTGCATCCTCCTCCGATCTTCTCTCAAACCAACAATAAAGCCTCTGAACTGATTTTCAAGTCAACGAATTCAGAAATATTTGGACACTGCTCTCTGAAGAACTTCATATCAGGTTTGTCTAACTCAGACAGAGGGATAAACAAGCGGACTCGGGTATAGGCCGGAAGTGAGGGTGGGACTCAGCTCAGCTCATCCTGGCAGAAACTCCAAACTCCAAATTCCAAACACCTGGAGTTTATCTGAGGCACTCGGGACACTCTGCCCTGATTGGGGGCAGGTGTTCTGGCAGACTTGCCTTGTTTATAGAGTAATTAGAACTTAGAGAATGACAATAATGAGACAACATACCAAAATTTGTGAGATATGGCCAAAGCGGTTATAAGGGGCAATTTTATATCTCTAGATGCTTACTTGCATGAAATAGAGAAAGAAAACATCAACGAATTGGGCTTATTATTAAAAAAAAAACTAGAAAAAGAACAAATTAAAAACCCTCAATTAAATACCAAATTGGAAATTCTAAAAATAAAAGAAGAAATTAATAAAATTGAAAATAAGAAAACTATTGAATTAATAAATAAAACTAAGAGTTGGTTCTATGAAAAAACCAACAAAATAGATAAGCCTTTAGTTAATTTGACAAGAAAAAGGAAAGAGGAAAATCAAATTGTCAGTGTCAAGAATGATAAGGGAGAACTTTCGTCCAATGAAGAAGAAATTAGAGCAATAATTAGGAGTTACTTTGCCCAACTTTATGCCAGTAAGTTTGATAATCTAAATGAAATGGAGGAATATCTACAAAAATATAGATTGCCCAGGTTAACAGAAGAGAAAACAGATTATGTAAATAGCCCCATATTAGAAAAAGAAATAGAACAAGCTATTAACCAACTCCCTCAGAAAAAATCTCCAGGGCCAGATGGATTTACATGTGAATTCTACCAAACATTCAAAGAACAATTAATTCCAATACTATACAAATTATTTGAGAAAATAGGGACAGAAGGTATATTGCCAAATTCCTTCTATGAGACCGATATGGTGCTGATAGCTAAACCAGGTAGGGTGAAAACAGAGAAAGAAAACTATAGACCAATTTCCCTAATGAATATTGATGCAAAAAATTTTAATAAGATATTAGCAATGAGATTACAGAAAGTCATCCACAGGATAGTACTCTATGACCAAGTAGGATTTATACCAGGATGCAGGGCTGGTTCAATATTAGGAAAACTATCAGCATAATTAATTATATTAATAACCAAACTAACAAAAACCATATGATTATCTCAAAAGATGCAGAAAAAACATTTGATAAAATCCAACACCCTTTCCTATTAAAAACACTAGAGAGTATAGGAATAAATGGGCTTTTCCTTAAAATGATCAGTAGCATCTATTTCAAACCATCAGCAAGCATTATATGTAATGGAGACAAACTAGAACCATTCCCAATAAGATGAGGAGTGAAACAAGGCTGCCAACTGTCACCATTACTATTTAATATTGTATTAGAAATGTTAGCTTTAGCAATAAGAGAAGAAAAAGAGATAAAAAGAATCAGAGTAGGTAATAAAGAAACCAAATTATCACTCTTTGCAGACGAAATGATGGTATACTTAGAGAACCCTAGAGACTCAACTAAAAAACTACTAAAAACAATTCACAACTCTAGCAAAGTTGCAGGATTCAAAATTAATCCAAATAAATCATCAGCATTTTTATATATTACCAACAAAGTTCAGCAGCAAGAGATACAAAAAGAAATTCCATGCCAAATAACAGATGATAGGATAAAATATTTGGGAATCTATCTGCCAAGGAAAAGTCAGGAACTATACGAACTAAACTACAAAACACTTTCCTCACAAATAAAATCAGACCTAATCAATTGGAAAAACATTAAGTGCTCATGGGTAGGCAGAGCGAACATAATAAAAATGACAATACTACCCAAACTAATCTACTTATTTAGTGCCATACCAATCAAACTCCCAAGAAATTATTTTACAGATCTAGAAAAAATAGTAGCAAAGTTCATTTGGAAGAACAAAAGGTCAAGGATTTCAAGGGGATTAATGAAAAAAAAGGCAGGTGAAGGTGGCCTTGCTGTACCAGATCTAAAACTATATTATAAAGCAGCAGTCATCAAAACCATTTGGTACTGGCTAAGAAATAGAGCAGTTGATCAGTGGCACAGGATAGGTTATCAGGACAATCTAGGCAATAACCTTAACAATTTAGTGTTTGATAAACCCAAAGACCCCAGCTTTTGGGATAAGTACTCACTATTCGGCAAAAACTGCTGGGAAAATTGGAAACTAGTGTGGAAGAAATTAGGGCTTGACCCATACCTAACACCACATACCAAGATAAGATCTAAATGGGTTCAAGATCTAAAGAGTGATTTTGTAAGCAAGTTAGAGGAATGTAATATAGTTTACCTCTCAGACCTGTGCAGATGGAATAAATTTATGTCCAAAGAAGATCTGGAACTCCTAACTGAACACTACATGGATAATTTTGATTATATTAAGTTAAAAAGTTTCTGTACAAATAAAACTAATGCAGACAAGATTAGGAGGGAAGCATCTAATTGGGAAATCTTCTTTACATTTAATGGTTCTGATAAAGGTCTCATTTCTAAAATATATAGAGAATTGTCTCATATTTATAAGAATTCAAGCCACTCTTCAATAGATAAGTGGTCAAGGGATATGAACAGACAATTTTCAGATGATGAAATTAAAATCATCTCTAGTCATATGAAAAGTTGCTCCAAATCACTATTGATCAGAGAAATGCAAATTAGGACAACTCTGAGGTACCACTACACACCTGTCAGATTGGCTAAAATGACAGGAAAAGATAACGATGAATGTTGGAGGGGATGTGGGAAAGCTGGGACACTAATACATTGTTGGTGGAACTGTGAATGGATCCAACCATTCTGGAGAGCAATTTGGAGCTATGCTCAAAAAGTTATCAAACTGTGCATACCCTTTGACCCAGCAGTGTTTCTATTGGGCCTATATCCCAAAGAGATCTTAGAGGAGGGAATGGGACCCACCTGTGCAAGAATGTTTGTGGCAGCCCTTTTTGTAGTGGCTAGAAACTGGAAACTGAAGGGATGCCCATCAATTGGAGAGTGGCTGAATAAATTATGGTATATGAATGTTATGGAACATTATTGTTCTGTAAGAAATGACCAGCAGGATGATTTCAGAGAGGCCTGGAAAGACTTGCATGAACTGATGCTGAGTGAAACGAGCAGAACCAGGAGATCATTATCCATGGCAACAACAATACTATATGACAATCAATTCTGAGGTCCATGGCTCTCTGCAACAAAGAAATGTCTCAAACCAGTTCCAATTGTTCAGTGAAGAAAACCATATATACCCAGAGAGAGGGATATGAAATATGGACCACAACATAACATTTTCATGATCTCTATTGATGGTTGCTTGCACTGTGTTGCCTTTCTCTGGTTTTCTTTTTTTTTTCTTG
>JAJPUD010014767.1:10674-39860 GCA_023553655.1 Myrmecobius fasciatus
TGAGTTTACTGCTTCTACTTGTTACACTTTAGCCCACCCACTCCTATCTCTTTCTGGAACTTGCCCTTTGAACAATGAAATTTTCAATCTCTCCTTATCTAATGGCATCTTCTCTTCTCTTATCTTCCTCCTTAAAAATATCTTCACTCGGTAGCTTCAAGTCATATGTCTTTCTATTGTTCCAAGGCAAATCCTAGGGAAAATAATATGTCTAAATGTATTGTTTCAACTCTTTTACCTGGTCCCATGCCTCAACACCTTGCAACCTGGTTGCTAGCATTAGCTCTCTCTTACATTTCCAATGATATTTTTTCTAAAATTAATGGTATGTTTCTTTTTTATCATGTTTATTTCTATATAATTCTACCCTATTATTCAGTGAGCCATCAATTATAATAATAAACAAAGGTGGGGAGGGGGGTAAAGAGGGGAGAGAGGAAGGGAAGAGAAAGGAAAAAAAAAGACCCAGTATAAGTTAACTACTCAACACAATAGAGGCCCATGATTTATGTGGTGTTCCTAATCCGTAGTACCCTACCTCTCAAAGAAGGGAAGGATGTACATTTTCTCATTCCTTCTCCATAGCTAAGCTTGGCTACTATACTTGCACAGCATTTAGTTTTGTTTTATAATGCTCACATGATCACCAAATCTATTGTTCTTTTCAAGTCCTCATCCTTTTTGATTTTTCTCTAGCATTTTATGCTGTTGGAGACCCCTTCAATTTAGAAACTTTCTCTTCCTTGGTTTTCTCTCTTGGGTCTTCTCATTTTCAAGATTGTCATTCATATCTCCCATGTTTTACTCTCTATTTTTCCTCTTTCTCTTTCTTTTAATTATTTCATTAGCTCCTATGGACAACTATAATTTTTCTGCATACATCCTTAAGATCTACTTATTCACCATTAATTTCTCTCCTAAATTCCAGTTATGTATTAACAACTGGTTGACTCTTAGACATCTCAAATTTAACATGTCCAAGACAGGAATCACTAGTTTTCCCTTCAAAACCCTCTCCTCTTCCTAACTTCTTTATTTCTGACAAGAGCAACATTATCAAATTTGACACCTTGAAATGAATCATCCTCAATTTTTCACTTTCATTCAACCCTTGATAACCAGTTAGTAAGTTTTGTCAGTTCTGCTTCCACGTGTTTCTCACATGTATCACTTTCTCTATACCAAAGTTTCTTAAGCTGTGAATTTTGACCCATATGGGGTCACATAATTGAATGTGGGGGTCATGAAATTATGAGTTATTATCAGTAAATGTTTGATTTGTACACCTATTTTATATACATATATATCTGGGGTTGCATAAAAATTTCTCGGGTTAAAAGGGATTTTGAAAAATTTAAGAAGCCTTGCTTTACATGCACATAGCCACACCCTCCTCCTTTCCCTCATTATGCTTCACTTAAATTAATTAAATAACCTCCTACTTCATCTCCTTGTCTTCTGTGACAAATGAAACCCCAAAGAGACAGTTTCTAAATAATTAACAATCAATTTATTAATTAATCTAATCAGCAATTAATACATTGATGATCAATAATTTCTCTCAATAACTAAAGACCTCTAGAGAGACCCTAAAATGCCTTAAATCCCTTCTGAAAGGGAACTCTCCTGAGAAATGAAACTCAACCTTGATTGGTGGATATTCAATGGTGGTCTACAACTCTTCAGCTTCTCCAGCTGAGAGTGTGGTTTGACCTTGAGATTCAGCAGCCTCAAGGCATCTAGACAGGGAAGCCATTTCCAGGGTACCTCTCTCGTTTTCTTCTTCCTGAACTGGATTGCTTTAAACAGCCGTGGAGAAGATCCAGGACTCAGAGTTTTTCCCCTCAGGCAAAGACTTTCTCTGATTGGATTCTGCTTATTCTCTAAACAGAAATTAGGTCTCCCAGTTAGGTAGAGTCCCACCCAGCCCAGAGAACAAGCAAGTGCCTTGGGGATTAAATGCAATCTTGTTATTCAACCTAGCCTTTCGAAGCCGACTGACCTTTTTAGGAGCTGTATCTTAACAGAAATAAAAGGAATAATAATAATAAAAATAAAAATAAAAGGTGAATTGCAAATTAAAAATTATTAGTATTAAGAGTATAATATTAATTCTCTCACTCTCCTTTCCTCAACTGGAGAAGCCTATTAATTGATTCTACACAAATCAGCCAAAGTATCTTTCCTAAAATACAAGTCTCTCTGTGTTGCTCTCCTACTCAAGAAGCACCAGTAGCTCCCTTTTGTCTCTAGAAAAAAAAAAAAAAATACAAACTCTTACTTTATTTTTAAAGATCATTCCCAGTCTGACTCCAGCTTCCCTTTCTAGTCTAATTATTCTGCCTTACTTTATGCATTCTACATTCCAGACAAACTAACCTATTGTTTTCCATATACATCATTTCATTTCCTGTCTTTGTCTCTTGTACAGATTGTGTACTGCCCTTCACAATTAAGCCTGATGACTTTTTCCCCTTACCTTTACTCTTTAGAACTCAAGGTTTTCTCCTACTTGTAGGAAGTTTATTTTGATGACTTTAGTTGCTAGTTCCATCCACAACTTCCTTTCCCCATTACTTTGTTTTTACTTCATACCATCTTGAAGTACTTTTTTTTTTTTTTTGGGGGGGGTGAATATTGCTTTCCTCCAACAGAATGTAATTGCTTCAAGAGTAATAAGCTTTTTTTTTAGATTCTTAGTGTGTAGCACAATATTAAATACATAGCTGATATTTAATGCTTGTTGAATGTACAATTTATAACAAACCTTAGATGCAGTAGACAAGCCACAATTAGAAGCCAACATACCAACATGTTGTGTTGTTTGTATGATCTTGAACAACTCAAATATTTTTGACCTCAGTCTCTTCCTCTCCATTTCCTCATTTTTAAAAAGGAATTGAACTAGATAAATTATATCTCTAATATTCTAGGACATTATGGCTTCTAGGACATATATTAAATCTTTGAAAACTTATGATCAGTTTCAGCTATTGTTTCACTATAGGGTCATGAATAATAGCTCTTTTGAAATTTTCTTTAACAAGCAATTGTTCACTTGACTCAATTTGCTTTTAATAAAAGCCAGGAGTTGTTGTTTCTCCTGACTTGTGACTTCTGGGTGGCTGCAGTATATTTAGTAATGATTTACTCTACTATCTTCTTAAATATCAATTGAATCGGGCTTTAATTGACTAGTCAGTCTCATCTTCTTCCTTTAAAAATTATATTAATTTATTTATGTTTCCAATATTTGAAGGAACACTTTCTTCCCGAGATCCTAAAAATAAGGGATAATATCTATGATACAACATTGACATTTCTTTTTTGCATGTTCATGAAATTTAAAGAGACACATTCTTAACCTTTTTTTCTCCATTCAGATTGGTCTTAATTACCTTCCCACTATCTGCCATTTGATCCATTTGATTAATGGGTCACAAATCATTAGAAGTAGAGATTAAAAATATTTAAACATCTGCTGCTCTTCTATAATCAGCTTTACACAAATTCAGAAAAGCCTTGCATAAAATTTTGAAAAATATTTGTTATCTTTTCTGTATCTTTTAACTTATATTTTTTGTCTTTTAAACAAAACAAAACCAAACCAAACCCCAAAAGCTATTGTCATATTATCCCTTCATAGTAGTATAATTATGACCTGTACACTTAATAAACTGATCCACTTTTCATTTGCTTTTCAATTTGCTCTTAAGTCCCCTGTTAAATTCGGGCCTAACATGTAGGATGTCTACATATTTGAGTGTTGTTTCCTAAGGAGTCAGTAGAATTGTTCTGGGGTATTTGGCTTTTGTTTTTCTTAGATTTCTTTCTCATCATATACTTGTCAATACTGGCTCAGTTTTGAAGCTTTGAAGAATGTGTGATTTTATCTAGATAGGTTTGCAGCATATTAGGTCTTCTTACTGTTTATATAGAATCTAATCTAATCTCCTAACTGATTCAATGCCCAGGCCTATCTCACTATACTTGTTCAAAATATACATACTGATAAGCTCCCTAAACTTATCAAAATCTATATTTTCAAAATTCATTATAAACAAGCATGGTTGAATTCTCAAATCTGACCTCAGGTAGTTAGTGGTGTTACCCTAGACAAGTCAATTAACACTATATTTATCTCAGTTTCCTCATCTGTAAAGGGAGATAATAGCATCTACCTCTTAGGGTTGTTGTTGGTATCAAATGAAATAATAATTGTAAAGTACTTAACATAGTGCCTAGCACATTTTCTTGTTGTTGCTTTTGTTCAGTTGTGTCTAATTCTTCATGACCCTATTTGAAGTTTTCTTGGCAAAGATACTGAGGTCAGACTTAACATGATTGAAATGACTGAACAACAACAAAGGTGCTAAGTAGTCATTAAATATTCAAAACAACTATTTGGTCAGAAATTCCAAAGGATCTAGTAATCTAAGGTGTTTTTGGAGCATTTAACTTAAATCTAACATTCTAGCTCCTACAGTAATAACTTATTATCCTACTTCTCCATCAATTGGACATGGAAATCTTTGGAAAATAATGTAAGCCTGAATAAAGAGGGAAAAAATGGTTGAAGAATTAATCTTCTTTAAAATACTATGAATATGCATAAGAAATAAGAAATAAAAACCTAAATCTACACAACCATGTAAGTTTAACTTAGGTGATGTGGTTCTCTGTGGAACGGAAGTGAAAAACTCTTGAGATTGGAACTGTGGTATAAGAGCTGTTCAGTTACTGTTAAATTATCTCATTCTTTGTGACCCCATTTAAGATTTTCTTGGCAAAAGATACTGGAGTGGTTTGCCATTTCTGTTTCCAGCTCATTTTACAAATTTTACAATTACTCAGGGAACTGAAGTCAACAGGGTTAAAGGACTTGTCCAGCGTCACACAGCTAGTGTCTGAGGTCATATTTCAGTTTAGAAAAATGAGTCTTCCTGACTCCAAACCCAGCATTCTATTCACTGCACTGTCTCACTGCCCAAGATAAGAGAAATATTTCCCAAAGTCCCTTAAGATATGGGCTAGACTGGGTCCTTTCTTTTAAAAGTATTGGATATATATTTTTTCAGTCTGGGTTTCCCTTTCTTTCCCAGACTAGAAGTGCAGTGGCCACTCACAGACCTGATTCTATTGCTGATCAACACAGAAACTCTGACCCATTCTGTTTCTGAGTTGGGCCAGTTCATCTCTTTCTAGAGAGTCAAATAGGACCCTACTCCCAGGGACTCTCTATCCTGGTGTGCTATTTAGTAAACAGATCTAATCAGCTTTAGCCATATTGTAACTCATCACTCAAGGCATCCATCATAATCAGTCTTACCTAGTAATATAAAATTTCCCCACATTCTTGAACTACTAATGGTATTGGAATCCTCCTCAATACTCAGTTGATTCAGGGGACAAAAGACTTAGACTTCTGATGTTGATGTCTAGTCATGTGAGTACAACCCCCCCCCAAATTAAAAAAAAAAGAACCCAAAACATGATCTTTCAGTATTGACCCCCATGGGGAACCCAGAGGTAGAGCCGCTGTGCTCATCTGAATCAAGGTTGTATATGTGAGTATCCTTCCCTTATGCTTAATGTCCTTCTGCTATGACTAAGTAAAGCTTTCTCCACTATGATTAAACTGTTAGATGTTCTCCAAGTGTCTCTTTTCATTCTGCTCTTGAAACTGAGTACCAGACCAGTGTGAGTCAGGCTTATAATCATATATATAATCAAATTACATATACATATATATATATATATATATATATAAATCAAAAAGTCCAGTACAAAGATGGTCTTATAAATAAATGAGTAGTTGTCTTATAAATATAAATATCAAGAGATATCCTGAAACTATATTTTGTGACTGAAGTTTTTTGCCTTAACCATTTAATGTAAACTCTTTAATACTGCCATGAAACCGAAAAGTAGTATCTTGTAATGAGGTTTAATAGCATTCCATCTTACTTTAAAAAAAGTATGATGAATAGCAGGTTCCCAGGGTAAGCCCAGGGGGGAAAAAAACAAACCAAAAAACCTATTAAACCTATAATTTAGCTAAACTATAGTACTATTAATGCCAAAGTAATCATCATTTTATAACTTCATTTCTATAGGGGAAAAAGGTCACTCCAACTTCTAATTCAGTATGCTATTAAAGTCATCACCTAGAATTGGAAAATTGGTGTTCTATCTCTCTCTCTTTAACAAAAAGACCACAATAAGAAGAATGGAAATCTTTATGCTTCAGTAGTAGTAAGCAGTGGTACAGTAGATAAAATGCTGGGTCTGAACTCAGGAAAACCTAATTCAAATCTGATTTCAGACACTCACCCAGGGAAGTCATCTAACCCTATTTGTCTTAGTTTCCTCATCTGTAAAATGATATGGAAAGGAAAATGCCATTCTAGTATCTTTGCTGAGAAAACCCCAAATGGGATCATGAAGAGTCAGTTATGACTGAAATGATTAAACAACAATGCAAAATAAGGAAGGTCCTAAGAAGAGAGGCAAATATTAAATAGCTATAGTAGTAGTGACAGAGTCAGTGACAAAGAAGGCATGACAAAAGAGTTGCCTGTCAGACAGTTTCCCTTATTGAGCATAAGGGAAAATAAGTCTTTAATTGGAGCAGCCTTTTGTGTGAAAGAGATACTACATAGTTGATTGTTCCCAAGTCAGGAATATTGTTCCCAATATTCCTATATTAGGGAGAATATTGGGTTTAATGGAGGCTTAAGCAGCAGAGTGATATGTGAGAGTCATAGGTTTTTACTTTTATCCAGACTATCAATCAAATCAAGGTACTTAAGTTTTCTGTGCTTCTGTTTGTTCTTCTATACAATGGAATAATAGTTTTATTCCAGTTCATTCTCCAGTGATTAATGATATTCTGATGAAAAGATATTTATTATTCTTGACTAAGATAGCATCTCATCACTAATAGTCTGGACACTTGGTGGTCAATTTTTTGGTTATGACAATACATGAAGTAAATAAAAAATACAAATGATCCCCAGTGCTTCATATTCTTTCTAGTATTAGAGCAATGACAGCCAAGTAGTAAAAAAAAAAAAAAAAAAAAAGGTGGTGGTGGTGGTAGAGGTTATTACAAAACACAATTTTTAGACCACATATAAACATTAACTTACCTTTTAGTACTCTAAATGTGAAGGCCTTGTCCAATTACAAACTGGAGGAACTGAATTATATTAGTCTAGATATTCTTGCTAAAAGTAAATTGGGAAGACAAAAGAAAGTTTCAGTTAAATGGAAAAATGGTTCATAGGCTTTTTTGAAGAGGCAAATAAAAGGAATTGATGGAGTTATAGTTACCATATTTGGAAAGTCAGTAAAAACCATCACTTATTTTGCTAGCTTGTATTTTATGCTCATGATATATTTTTGAAAACTGTCACTTTGAAAATAATTGAAGCTTATATACTGTCATCCATTGGAGATAAAAAAAAGTAGATATATCTTATGGAAAATTCAATAAGCACCTCTAAATCAAATCAATATATATTTTGTGATTTAAATTCAAAGAGGTAAGAGTAGTAACACATACTCACATATGTACATATGTGTGTATATAAATGTATATTTATACATATATGTATATACACACATATGTATGTGAACATATTAGAAAGTATAATTTAGGAGTAAGGAATGAGAAATTCTCTTAAACTTTCTAGAAATCTTGTGATTATATATGGAATGCTATATTTGAGAAAACAATATCACA
Organism: Myrmecobius fasciatus; assembly: GCA_023553655.1. NCBI lineage: Eukaryota > Metazoa > Chordata > Mammalia > Dasyuromorphia > Myrmecobiidae > Myrmecobius > Myrmecobius fasciatus. The sequence goes on from JAJPUD010014767.1 coordinate 18,422, forward strand.
AAAATTAAATAGATTTATGTTTTGACAAAAAATAACTTCTTAGTGATATGCCTGGAGAGACTTACATGAACTTGATGCTAGGTGAAGTGAGTAGAATCAAGAGAACATTGTACATAGGAACAAGAAGATTATATGATGATCAACTATGATGGACTTGGTTCTTTTCAATAGGGAGGTAATTCAGGGCAATTCCAATAGATTTGTGATGGAGAGAATCATATGCATCCAGAGAGAGTACTATGAGGACTGAATGTGGATCACAACATAGTATTTTCATTTTGTTGTTGTTTTTATTTGCTTGTTTGGTTTTTTTTTCTCATCCCCCCTTTGATCTGATTTTTCTTGTGGAGCATGATAAATGTGGAAATATGTTTAGAAGAGTAGCACATATTTAATTTGTATTGGATTACTTGCTATCTAAGAGAGTGGGAAGAAAAATTTGGAACACAAGGTTTTGCACGGGTGAATGTTTAATACTATTTTTGCATGTATTTTGAAAAATAAAAAGCAATTATAAAAAATTGTGATTTTAAAAGTCAGTAATATCTAAAGATTCTTTCTATTTGAGCTTGACATCACTACTTTGTACTTTGCAAGGTGACTTCTTCTGGACTCTGTAGCTTGTCAATGTTCTTCTTAAACAATGATACAGAATAATACTTTTGAGGTGGTCTGACAAAAGTACTGCAAAGCAATATTTTTGGAAACTATGATTCCTAATGTATTTCAAAATTTTATTAATTTCTTTTTGGCTGACCCATTATGCTGCTAACTCATATTGAGATTGTGGTCCACCTTAACCTCTGAGTTACCTCCATTTTTTCTGATAAATTTCCTTTTAATCATGCTTTCATTTATTCTATATTTTTGATGTTGATTTTTAAAAGTTGAATAGTATTGTAAGACTTCACATTTGTCACTCTTGAATTTCATAACATGAGTAAGATTCATGAGATCTCTTTTCTCCCATTCCCAGTCTGTTTGAATGAATTTCACCTGTAGTGAGCATGTACAAGTATTTCATTCTTCTCAATTTTTATGTAGTATTTTCAAACACAAACTTTATTGATGCCTAGAGAAAGCAAAATTCTGAAGTTTAGATTCTTTTCTCCCCCTTCGGAATGTAAAGACCTGTTTCATCACCTAAGAGTTTATGGTAGTTTTTGTTTTGTTTGTTTTTGCTGAGGCAATTGAGGTTAAGTGACTTGCCCAGGATCACACAGCTAGGCAGTGTTAAGTGTCTGAGGTCAGATTTGAATTCAGGTCCTCCTGACTTCAGGGCTCATGCTTTATCTACTGCACCACCTAGCTGCCCCAGTTTTTTTTTTTTTTTTTAAGTAATTCAAACTGCTTTATTCTTTCTTTATTATACTGTTTACAATTCAAAAACTTCCTAGATCTGGTTTTCTTAAAAGGAATAAATGGAATTAATAAAATCATGGACATTTTCTATATAAATATATACACACATACACACACATGTATATGCACACATGCATGTATACACACATATATGTTTATACAAACTTATACACACATATTACATACACACATACAAACATACTTAACCTGACCTGAGACATCTCAAGCTTGTCATTCACATTTCTGAGTGAGCTAAATGTATAGTTTCTCTTGGAATTGTCAAAAGAGTCTATTCATCTGTACTTTTATCTATCAGTCAAAAAAATTTTATAAGGCCCTAAAAATATGGATTTAGAATTTTGAATTGCTTCATCACTGTAGGCCAATGATTCTTAGATATGGCTGTTTTTCAGACTATTAAAAATATAGATACTTCATGTGTTCTGATTTTTACCATATTTTAGTTTTGTTCTAATATTTCTTGTTTTATGATGCATTTTTAGTTATATCTTCCACTTTTTGAGGGTATTTATTCCTTGCTATACTAATTATGATAGCTGATATCTAAGTATAAATTTAATGATTGCAAAGCATTTAATATAGAACAGCTCATTTGAGCCTCACAACAATCCAGTGAGTTAGATACCACAGTTAGATAATTTGCTTATTACCATGGTGTATTCCCAACATTAACTACAATGGTTGGCACATAGTAAGCATTTAATAAATATTTTTTCATTCACTTGTGTTTCTAACTATTCTTACATCATGAAGAGAGGGTTATACATATTTTTATCAGAGCCACTGAGAAGGATGGGTAATGCAAAATTCTTAAACCTGGAGGAGGAATTTTATGGCTCATAAGGAACTAAAGCTAGAGGAATTATGAGGAATCGCCCTAAAATGTGAGTGAGCAAATCTTGATTTTATCCCTCACTAGCATGGTGAATTATGTAGATTGTGGCAAGAAGGGATTATTAACTTTTGATTAATCCTGAATTCTTTTCACTTTCAAAAAGACATAAAGTAGGATAGTTGTTGTTAATCCTTTGTTTTCTAAGATCAATGACATCATAAGATGATGTTTTGCCTTGCTTGTGAATTGGATTTAAGAGAGGCAAAGTGGCATAAAGTCATCAGCCTCATTCTCTCTTCCAGAGTCATCAAAGTCCAGGGCCAATATAAATATCAAATTTATTGGTAATAGCTCAGGATATAGTGGATAATATTGCCAACTTTGATGTCTGACCAAAATGTAAACACTTCACAGTACCTAATTCAGCCTCTTTTGTGGCCATTGGAACAAATTATTCTCATTCGATCATTGCACCAAGGGAAATCTTCACATACTTGAGGTGGACATACCCTTAACTCACTGTGGGATTTAAAGCCTATTGGTTACCAGCCTGGTTTAGCCCATCTGCCAAGAAAATTTACAGGGTGTGGCCACTGCACATAATACAGTTTCTTGGAGCCACAAGTGAGACAAGAATGGCAGATGGACATCAAAGATGGATGAGAAACCCTGAAAAGCTTAGCAAGCCCTCATATGATATGTGCTAGTCCTTTTTGGACACTATATATCCCCAAGAAGGATAGTATAATAATTCTAGGAAATGTTATATATCTTTGGAAAGGCAGGGCTCAATGGAAGACAGAGTTACTTGACTCTTGCAATACTGAATACTTTCCTATATCAGAGGAAAGATCTTCAATTGTAGTAATATTATAATTCTGGGGGTGACTATGGATTTCTAGGGAAGTGAAAATTTTTGAAGGGAAATGAGTTGACTCTCTAATGATTCTAAGTGCTTTCCTTTTGTGAGTTTCAAACATGGGGTAGTACTTATGGAGGTGAAGTTCACTTATAGAAAGGAGAGTTATTTTGATTTTTGACAGGAATATGCACATTTTCTGCCAGGTGAAATGAAACTTCTGAATTGCATGTATTTTTAGTTCAAGTACTTGCATGGAATCAGAGTCCTTTATCACTACCTTTAAGGCAATTAGGTAGTTCAGAGGATTAGAGCATTAGCCTAGAGTCAGAAAAAAACTATGTTCAAACCCAACCTCAGTCATTTAATAATTGTGTGATCCTGGGCAAATTATTTCATCTCAGTTTGGTTCAGTTTCCTTATGTGTAAAATTGGGATAATAATGGCACCCACTTCCTAGGGTTGATGTGAAGATAAAATGAGATAATATTTGTAAAATGCTTTGCAAGTGTTAATGTGGTCTATAAATGCTAGCTATTATTATTATTTTCAATAGAGGCTGGACTGAGAGCAAAATTCCACTGTTCCCAGGGGAAACCATGCATACAAGCATGAAGCAAAGAAAGAGTAATTATTGAGAAGCCTCTAAGATTGAGTCCAATTAATATAAACCCAGAGCTTCATTTCTGTTCTTTGAATTAAAGAAGTTGTGGTTTGTTTTGTTCCTTTCTCAGCTTCTTTTCTGAAAATGAGTGCTTCCTCTATCTGCTTGACACTCTGGAGGTCATCATTCAGAATACACAATATCTTTCTTTGTTTTATTGGAATGTTAGTGGTTTCTTCAGGTCTCTTGTTTTTGCCTGGTTCTCATACATGAATATGTAAATGAGCTGTTTCAATGTGGAGAATTCTGGGTCCTAGAACTCTATGGCCACACAGATCATAACCCATCTGTAGCTTAGCAGGAAAGTCCCAGGGAGTTGTTTGAGGTACATGGATATTAAGTTATGCATGTAGTATCACACAGTAATTATTACAAAAATTTGAATCCCAATATCACACAGTATTACAAGAAGGATTTGAATCCCAGTCATGATTCATGACTCTGAGCTCAATACTTTATTTGTTGTAATGCTATCTTCACATCTCATAAGTTGGCAAAAATGAAAGTTTGCACTTGAGTTAAAAAACAAAACAAGATAATTATATGAATATAAGAGGAAAGACACAGAAAGCAATTCATGTGAAAAGGCTGTGTCTTTTAAGCTTAATATTCATCAACAATCAAATGTTGACTATCTGCTTTACAGGGTTGTGATGAACTATTTTACAAACCCTTAAAACTCTCTATTGATGTGAGTTATTATTCTTATTGTTACGTGGTGGTCAAAAAAGCCTCATGTAATAATTGTAGGTTCCATGAAAAGAAACAGTATTCAGAATGAAGTAGATGATAATATTGCACACAATACCATGCCCTAAACAGATCATATTTGGAGTAGTGGGTTCACATTGAAGATTTTGAGATGTTACATTCCAATGATTTTCTTAGGAAGAACATTAATAAGATGGAGACTCTTCAGAGGATGGGGAATGAAATGGGGAAATTTCAAGAGAAGAGGGATAAACAATCTAGAGAAAAGAACATATGTGTGAAAGGGTGAGAGAGGAGAGGGTTGTGTAATGAAAGAGAGGGATTTCTCCCCTCAAATATTAAAAGGTTTGTTATGTGTGGAAGAAGAATTAAATTTATTCTGCTTGGTCCTAGAGGTAATACCTAGGACAAATGGGTAGAAACTATGGGAAGACAGATTATGAATAAAGCTAAGGAAAAATATCCTGAGTATTCAAACCGTCTAGAAATGGTTTGTGAGGTGGTAAGTTCTCTGTGATAATTGGTCTCCCTCTTTCTCCTCCTCCTCCTTCTTTCTCCTCCTCCTCCTCTCCTCCTCCTCTTCTTCCTTCTCCTCCTCCTCTTCCTCTTCTTCCTTCTCTTCCTCTTCTTCCTCCTCTTCCTCTTCTTCCTTCTCCTCCTCTTCCTCCTCCTCCTCTTCCTTTTCCTCATCCTCTTCTTTTTCCTCCTCCTTATCCTCTTCCTTCTTCTTCTTCTTTCTTCTTTCTCCTGCTGTTACTTCTACTGCTTCTCTCTTTCTCTGTCCTTCCCTTTACTCCCTTCCTCCCTTCTTTACTCCCTCCCTCCCTCTCCTTCTCTCTTTTTCCCTGTTATTTGATTCTTGCAACAATATTACAAAATAGATATTTTTCTTCCCTTTTTACAACTAAGAAAACTAAGGCTCAGAGATTGCCCATGATTACACAAGTAACATGTATCCACAGTAGGACTAGCTCTCTCTTGATTCCAAGTCTAGTATTCCTTCCCTTATACTAAGCTCCCTGTTGCTGGAGGACTTCAAGTGAAAACTGGATTGTCTCTTGTTTGAGATGTTATAGCCAAGAATTGTTTCAAGAGGAGAATGAATGACCTTTGTGGTCCTTTTGAAATGTAAGATTCTTATAGGTGCTAGATTCTTTAAAGTTTAGCACTTAACAGCAGCCTTCACTTGTCTAAAGTCAGAATAGTAAACACAATGAAAAAAGGTGTCTTTTTTTGTTGTTCTGTCCCATTGACTCTTTATGACTCTATTTGGGGTTTTCTTAGTGGAGATATTGAAATGATTTTGCCATTTCCTTTTCCAGTTTGTTTTATAGAAGAGCAGACTGAGGAAAACAGGACTAAGTGACTTGCTTAAAGTCACATAGCTATTAAGGGTCTGAGGTTGGATTTGAACTTAGGAATATGAGTCTTCCTGATTTTAGGATTGGCATTCTATCCACTGCACCACCTAGCTACCCATACAAGCTACATTTGAAAAATGTTTGTGTATTAAGCAATTATTTCATGTTCAAATAAAATATTTTCATAAATTTATAGAATTTGGAGTTGAGATAGACATCTTAATTCAGCCTCTGTATTTTATAGGACTTAGATGTAAAATTGTTTAAAAAAAAATATTTTCCCAAGGTCAAATTGTGGCATGAAAGAAGTCTAGCATTCCTTCCCTTATACTAAAGCTCCCTATTACTGGAGGTCTTCAAGTGAAGACTGGATTGTCTCTTGTTTAAGATGTTATAGCAAAGAATTGTTTCAAGAGATGAATGAATTACCTTTGTGGTACTTTTGAAATGTAAGCTTCTTATAGGTGCTAGATAGAGGTGCTGGGAAGCAAACCCAGATCTGTTGATTGTAAATCCAGCAACTTTTTTACTGTATTGTATTATGTAAATAAACTAGAAAAATGACTTTCAATTTGTAAATATGAATTTCATATACACATATATATATACATGTATATGCTCACACATATACATATGCATAACTTTATAATATAATGCTCTGCATTTTTCATTAAATAAAAACCATCTTTTCAAAATTTACTTTAGAATTTTAGGAAATTTATATTTCTGTCTATAACAACAAAAATTGATATCATATGCAAATTATTTTCCTCTATTGAATGCAATTCATAATCTTCCCCATTAACTCTAAGGATACTATAATTTGTATAAATTATCCCTCATTGTTTGTTGGCTCTTCCACATATTGGGAAATTCAAAAATGAGTGTCATACCTGACAGGAATTGAAATAGAAATGTAATCTCAGATTTATCAGAAATCCTAACCACTGAGTGTAACTTTATCACATTTTATTATTAGTCAAAAAATGTTCATTATACATATAAAAATATATTTTTTATGTTCCATGCCTCTGTTATGGGCAACCCTTAATATTATATAATTATTTAGCTCATTTTCCTATACCCATTTATTTGGTAGCTCATTAATTACCTCAGAGCCGGGAAAATGTTTCCTTTAAGAAGGTTAAACAAAGAGTTTATTGACATTAGTGAATTGCTTAAAGAAAACATTATTAAATAAAAGGCACTTATTTAAACACTAAATTAATCATTTAAAGGAAAATTAGAGGTCGTATCTCCTCCTAAATAAATAATGTTAACCAGTAATGAGATAACCATTTTAGATTATAGGCAGGTTTTGGTTTCAGAATGTTGGCTGATGAGTAAAAAGCTTTCTAGGTTTATTTGGCCTTCATGAATATATTGTAAAATTTCATTCATGAAATTTTAAAATATATATACCATTGATAACTACATCATTTAAAAATATTATAGAAAACACCTTTAAAACTATCCTTTCCCAAAAGCAGAAGAAAAGATTTATGCTCCCAGAGTAGGCTCCTACCGTGGAAATCGATTCTCCTAAGCTACTGGCTACAGTTATCCATCTTATCAAACAGACCAATGCATGAGTGCCCTTAACACTGTCATTTGTATGATCTTGCTGTGCCAATGTTAACCATTCCAATATTATAGGACAAGCAGTATGCACAACTCACACTGGTAAGAAGCTCCAAATTCGCCTTTTTTAAAAAAATTATTATTATTTTTTAATACAGCACATTTTATTTTTTCCCTTGGGGTAAAGAGAGATCCCCGCACCCCTTTCATATAGCTTTTTTTTTATGAGGTAGGGTGGGGAACAGGGTTCCATTAGTGCTGTCTGATGGTTTAATTGTTTTGTTTTCTTTTAGGCTGAGCATCCCACTGACCAACTACATGCTGGTGCCTAGTCCCACACCTTCCTCATTCTGTCTCAAAGAAGAGACCCTCACATAACATCATGAATACAGAATGCATGGCCCCACCGCTGAGTTTGCATTAGCACTCCTTCCACTGATGATGGCTGTTGTGGCTGTTGACAGGTACCATAGCGCTGCACTCCAGGCTGTTTCATGGGTGATACCAAATCTGGTGCCAGCAGCTTTGTTAATCACAATGCTCTGGGTTTTGTTTATAGCCATGCAAGAGTTAAGAACTTTAAGTTTAATGAAATCTGACATTAGAACTGATAAATAATGACAATATCCAGGGGTTGCAATGGCGACCCCTGGATAGATATTATCATCAAAGGGCACAGCAGATTTCACTTTCTATTAAGAAAGACGCATTGTTCTGTGTGGAAGAGGTAAAAGGAAGGACCTGGGGTTGAAAACTGTATGCGTGATTCTTTTTTTGTATGTTAGTTTAGGATTCATTTATAGAGACACAAATGATTACTTTTATCATTACAATAATGGCCTTCAACCTGAACATTGCTCTAATTAAGACTACTCACCTCATCACTACATCCCACTTGGGTAGCCTTTGAATTCTAAAGGGCTGGGTTTCAATATGCCATTTTGTGGTGGATAATACCTTATAATATCATCCAACCTCCTCAGCTTCTGTGTTTCCTTCCACAGTAAATGGACACATGAACCCCAAACCCAAACCTCGTACTCTACCAATTTTCCTCTCCAAGAGTTTTTGCAGTCCCCCTTCCTACAAATGAAAGAAGAGATCTGTCTCTATACATTTAATTAAATGTATATCTGATAAGTAGCAATCCTCTGAAGTAAATTTTTTTTTTTTTTCAATTTGAGATCCCATAGGTTTCAAATCCAATTCATTACTTCAGGAAGAAAAAACCAGCAGAGAGAAAAGTTGTTTCAAGCCATCCTGATACCTCTCATTAACTGGGAAACACAAAGGAATAAAACAGGATTTTTCTGATTATTTCAGGTCCCCCTTTTTTTCCCCCTCCCCATCGACTACATTTAGACACAAAAAGAAAGACACTTTGTGTTTAAGGTTAATAAAATTTCAGTTTTTTTTTTTTTTTTTTTTTTTTTTAACAAACTGGAATCACACTAATCTTTTTTTCCCCCTCTAATGTGTGGCTGTTGAAATCCTCAGCTGTGATAAATTAAGCTACTTATTAATCTAATTATCGTACATTCATCCTAAAAACTTTCATGTGACTTGAAAAGGCTATTCAACCTTTTCCCTCCCCTCCCAGAAAGGGCTCAACCTTGCACCAATTAAGATCATTCTGAAGTAATGCTTTAAAAAAGCTTTCTATAATCACCCAGTGGAACATGGATGGATGGTAACCAAACTAAGAACTCTGGGAAAAGTTCAGCATTCCTTTCTGTCTGCCAACTTTTATGGTTTCACTGCACGAGAGAGGAAGACATCATTTTCCTATTTAGCTGTTAACTTCTTCGACACCAAAATAAAGTCCATGAAATTATTGCACAAATAAAGTTGGAGCATATGTTTTAAAATCAGTTGACATCCTCATGCTATAGAAAAGGAACAATGACCAGATTTGCCTGAAAATACTGAGCGCCAACCATATGAACTAAACCCTGTACTGTCTCTGCACAATGGCATATTTTGACCCCTAGAGCACATATTTACTATGCAGATTTTTAAAGGGCTTCTTTTATGACCTATCTATTGATATTGAAATGTTCCTATCCTAATGTAAGTTCAATTTAGGATTAAAAAAAAAAAATGTTGCTCGTGTATCATATCTTAAACATCCATTCATTGCCAAATACCACACTTTTTTTTTTAAATGAGAGCATAAATGGAACTATTTTACATTCAAATTAAGCTAGCTATTAATTTGAATATAAAATAGCTCAGTTTATGTGGGTAGTTTCAATGACAGGTTTACCCTAAGACAGAATTCAGGAACATGACAAGATGGGGAAGGAAGTGGATGGCAGTTTGTCACCTACCCTCCATGCCCAGCAAACTTGCTAACTGAGAATAGTTTTTGAAGTGAAGATTAAAAGAGTGGAATTATAAAGTATAATTACATTTTATTGAAACTCTAGAAATCAGAAAAAAAATCCAGCAGGAAACTTTTAGTGAAACATGATGTGTTATCATTATCATTAAAAGATAAAAGTTCCATACTGTTTTTATCTGTTTATTTGGAAGAAATCCAGCCTTTACAGTTATGCAGGAAACAAAAAACTGGAATGCAGGAGTAATTATTAAAACTGTGTGATTTGTTATCTCAGCTACTGTCTTTCCAAATGGTAATGCAATATCAGCAGCTGCAGACGGTCGCTGATTTCCTCTATTAGTAAACAAGTGCTTTGGAGACCTGTGTGAGGCACTTTAAGCCCGCTACTCCCCGAAGTGCTGTCAGGCTTAACTACTAATCCATGGTATTTCAGAGCACTGGAAATTCATCTTTATAAAACCTGAACAAAAAAGGGAAAAAAGCCTGGAGGGCATGAGCTCCCTCTGGTGAGACAAATGACATGTTCATTTATTAATGAAACAATAACCCTGGAAAGAGGATCAAAGCACATTCCATCCTCACTTTACAATCCCCAATTTTCTCAGGCCAAACCATTTAATTGAGCCATGACAATGGAATACTTAATTGTTGCCTTAAAGTTTTGAAGAAAGGACTTCTTCAGAATCAATGTTCAGTTCAGGATTATTATCCAAATATAATATAGCCAGATTGTGGCTAGTGGAATTTGATTCATCCTACTTTGGGGGGCCTTTTAGCTGGCAGAAAAGGAATATTCTTTGACAGTTCTCTCCCTGCTCACAAGATATGCTGTTTGCCCTACTGCTGCTTCCCTATCCCGCCTGTTCAAAGGTTTGATGAATTCTCCCTTCCTCTTAAAACAAAAATGTGCATGCTTCTGGCCTTGTGTTCTGCTCAGGTGCCTCATGACATCATGTTTGTTATAGCACCACAAGTGACTTCCTTTGCATAAAGAATGGGAAATAACCACCTCCAGGGTGTAGGAAAGTCAAAAAAGCTAGGAGCGACTAGCAGGGAGCCTTAGACCAGGTAGGGGCTCAAGGAATATGTGCTGATGAGGTGGATGTCTTTGCCTTTGCATCTAGAAATGAGTAAAAGGCAAAGCAATACAACTTACTTCTTTGCCTTGCTGTGTATTGTTCATTAACTGCTAGGGTTTCAAAGCTGATGACTGGAATGTTTTCTTTCTTTCTTTCTTACTTTTTCTTTTTTAAAGGATATGGTTCAATTTCTATATTAATTTTGGTTTTCATTGCAGCTTTGAGATTACTTTTTTAAAAAAAATAGGTTTATAGTTCAATGTAAATAACAAATTTACAAGAATTCTGAAACAATTCTTCAACATTCTTAACTGCCCTCTTTCTTCACATTTTCAAATAGAATACAATGCAACATAGGATCATAGATTTAAAACTAGAGGATCTCTTATAAGCCGTTTAGTCTAATTCCTTCATTTTTACATATAAGGAACTTTAAATTTCCCAAGATTTAAGTGACTCATCTAGAATTTCACATTGGCAGAGATTTGAACTCAGGTCCTATGACTTGTACTCTTTCTGTTATGCCACATATATCTTGAGTAACTCATCTCAGTGTTCAGCAATGTTTCTTAACTAATATGCAAAAAGCAAACTAAATATTTTTAATATAGCTCTCTGGAAAACATCAGTTTTATTCTCAAATAATCACTGAAGGCTTAAATCTTGGCCTAATTTTCTATTATAAAATATCAAGTATTTTAAAAAGATCACTTGAATACGCTTGTTGTTTTTAACTTGTGCCTATCCATATTTATTATCCATATTTTGGAGTTCCAAAGGTGAATGAAATTCAGTTTGTGCCTTCTTATGTGTCTTCTATTTTATATGTGCTATGTTGAGCCATGAAGAATATGTTTTGGGATAACATTAGTTTTTTCTCACCTAGGACCATCTTTCCTCCTAATCTTTCTTTAAAGGCTGCTCTTATCAAAAAGCTTTTATTGTAAGATAGGTTTGAAAGACTTGGGACTTCTGAATATTTTTATATAAAATTACTGTAGGGAACCTAGGAAAGGAGGCAGTATAAAGGAAATATTACTGTGATATGGCTACCTTGAAAAATTCTCATTTAATCTTCTCATTCTTTATTATTGTTTTGCCTAACTTTTGGGGAGTACATGAAGTAAACATAACACTAATAATCCACATTTAGGGTATAGCTTTATTTCAATGAGCTCTTCTAGAATATAGCATCCAATTGGGTTATTCCTCAAACTCACAGACTGAATTTCCAGTGTGTGGCTACTAATTTTAAGATTCTACAGGTTTCCTGGGCATGGCTAATCTTAATACAGTAATTCAAGAGTTCCCATCAATGTGCTTCCTATTGCCAGTAAGTCATCAGAATAATTTGATTCTTAGAAAAAAGTGTCACTCAAATGCATAACAAGAATGGTAATTATAAAACATAACCTCCACCCTCTGCCAACTCGGGGCTCACTCTCCAATAAATATATACAGCATTCATAAAAAAATAGGGTTCAATTCTCACTTTCTGCTTCTTTTCATAGGCTGGTTCTCAGTTGTCCTGGAAGCTACTTTTTTTTTTTTTTTTCCTTTGCGTGATTACCTCTTTATACTCAAGTCTCCACTAGATGCAATATTTTTTCTGATCCACTAGTTCCAATGACATAGCCAATGGAAGGTGTGAGGAGTAGAAAAAATTCCCTCTTCTTTTTTTGAACTATTAGATAAGAAAAAGAGGCATCCTTTCATAATTGCCATAAGTTTCTCAACTGCTAAATGTTTTGCTTCTTTTAAAAGTAGGAATAAAGGATATGACTGATTCTCACAATCACAAGATATAACAAGGAAGTAATTCATTTCTACATAGTGCCACTGCCTTCATTCATTTACCAAATCTTTATAATTCTCTCAATTTGATTGACTAAATGCTTTTTACATTTTTGTGGGATCTTAGGAAGACTAATAAATAAAATAATAATAAACTAGGAAAGATCCAGGTTGTGAAGAGTTTTAAATACTAAACAAAAGAGAATATTTGATCCTAGGTATAATAGTTAGCCAGTGGAGCTTATTGAATATGGAGCGGGATGGGGTGATATGGTCAAACCTACAGTTGAGGAATGTCATTTTGGCAGCTTTATGAAAGAGAATGCATTGAAGTGGTAGGAGATTTGAAGCAAGGAGAACAGTCAAAAGGCTATTAATAAGTGAGAGGTGATAAAAGTCTGTCCTTTGGTAGTGATTGTGAGAGATGGTATAGATGAAGAAATTACAAGATTTGGTAATGTGGATATGTATGGTAAGAATGAAATTGATGTTGTAAACCTGGATAAAGCAAAAGGATGGCAGTACTCAATAATAATAGAGAAGTTTGGGAAAGGGTTTATTATAGGGGAAAGATGATGGATCCTATTTTAAATATGTTGGTCTTGAGATGCTTGTGAGGTGTCTGGTTTGGTATGTCCAAACATTTATATAGCATTTGCTATGTGTCAGGCATTGTGCTAATCACTTTAGAATTATTACCTTTTTTTGGTTATTATTTTTTCTAGCTCTATAAAGTAATTTTTTGGAAGTTTGATTAGTATGGCAATTTATAAGTAGATTAACTAATTGTCATTTTTATTGTAACAGCTCGGCCTATCCATGAGCACATGATATTTTTCCAATTGTTTAGGTCTAATTTTATTTGTGTGAAAAGTGTTTTATAGTTATCTTCATATAGTTCCCAGCTTTATCTTAGCAGGTAGACTCCAAAATATTTTATATTATCTACAGTTATTTGAAATGATATTTCTTTTTCTATCTATTGCTGCTTGGCTTTGTTGGTAACATATAGAAATGCCAATGATTCATATGGGTTTATTTTATATCCTACAATTTTGCTAAAGTTAATTGTTTTTAGTAGTTTTTTACTTGATTCTCCAGGATTTTCTAAATATACCATCATATCTGCAAAATGTGATAATTTTATTTCCTTATTACTTACTCAGTAGAATTATTGTCTTATTTGATCCTCACAACAACATGCAGGTAGGCACTATTATTATTTCAATTTTACAGGTGACTAAACTGAGGTAGATAGGGGTTAAATGACTTGTCCAGCTACTAAGTATCTGAAATCAGATTTGCATTCATATCTTGTCAAATATAAAACATGTATCTAGCAAAATTAATGCGAAGAAGCAACTCCTGAGTTTTTAGCCTGTGGGTTTTCCCCCCTATTCTAGGAGTATTGACCAAGTTAACATCAATATATGAAATTGTGATGGAAAATCTCCTCATTGCTAAATCTTTTCTTCCTTCTTGATCTCCCTGCAGAATTTGACACTACTGAACAGCCTTTTCTCCAGGATACTTTTTTTTTGGTGAGATTTTTGTAACATTCTTGCTCTCTCAATTCTCTTATCTATTTGAATTATTTTTCTCACGGTCCTACTGCCCCAACCCCCTTCATCCATGCTACACTCATTAATTGGCTGTCCCCTAATGCTGTCTTGGTCTTCTTTTTCTTTTCTCTCTCTCTCTCTCAGTGATCTCATCAGTTCCTATGGTTTCATTAATGATCTCTATGGAGATGATTCCTAGATCTGTTTATCTGGCCCAAATGTCCTGAGTTCTCATCATGCATTACCAACTACTTTTTGCACATTTCAAAGTGAACATCCCATAGGATCTCAAATTTTACATGTACAAAACAGAACTCATTATCTTTTCCCCTGTTCCAACATACCCCTCTTCTGAATTTCTTTATTATGTTTAGGCCACTACCATCCTCCCACTCATTTAGGCTCACAACATCAGTGTCATTCTCAGTGTCTCATTCACTTCACAATCAGCTGATTGTGAACTGGTCACCAAATCTTAACACCTATTACATATTTCTCCTCACCACTGACACAGCCACTTCTTTAAATCAGTTTCTCATTCATTTTTAGTCTAGATTATTTCAATAGACTTCTAATTGGTCTCCCTGCCTCTAGTCTCTCACCATTACAATACATCAACTCCAGAACTACTTCTAGGATCAGATATTCCTCTGACTACAAATACATAGTAGTGGAAACATATGCTTGCTTAAGCTAACCTAAGATTACTCTGATTCCTGGTTGTCTTTTCTGCTTTGTATATCCTTCCAAAAGTACAGATGACTAAATAGCTTTTTTTCCCCCTGCTGAGGCAATTGGGGTTAAGTGACTTGCCCAGGGTCACACAGCTAGGAAGTATTAAGTGTGAGACCACATTTGAACTCAGGTCCTCCTGACTTCTTCAGGGCTGGTGCTCTATCCACTGCACCACCTAGCTGCCCCTAAATAGCATTCCTGAGAGATAGTTCTTTCCAGCTTTGTGGATTATTTCATGAGTTTAAGGAAATACCTTCATATAGAGCCTAATTATGGCTAAAAGAGAAAACAATGAAGGTGATCAGATTGGGAATTCAAGGGAGTTGTTCTTCATAGATGGTGAAGAAAGCTGAACAAGTTGACATAGTATATGGTACTTGGGTCCCATCTGAAGCTTCTACTCAATTCATTCTGTCCTGGAGCAAAGGTTTATTTTATTTGTCTCTTTCCTCTCATGTGGTGGAAGACTGGATATGCAACATCCTCTTGGAAACAGGTCATCTTCTAACTCTCTAATATCGCCTGCAGAAAATAGCCTTCTCTGAGCAAATAGCACCAATTTAGGAACTCTTAATTTCTTTAATTTACAATATAATCTCTAAATCTGGAAACATCTCTTTCTCTCAGGATTGTTGTTCAATGACCTATGCTTAGGGAAAGAAATACAAAGCAGAAGAGGAATCTAGAGATATGAGGTCCAGTCTTAAGCTTGCCTAGATGAGGATGTGTTTTTTTCTGCCATATACTCATAGAATCTATGACTGCTTGGGCAGGGAGGTGGGGGGGGGAGGAGATGGAAAGAAATCCTGTCTACCCCCAACTATAAGTCCAAAGTAGATCTGTAGAGTTCCAAGAACATGTTTAAAAGAGAGAAAGAAAAAGAGGTGGAACTTTTCTCCTTGGTTCCTTTAAAAGCCTATCAAGTGGGCAACTCTTCTCAGCTCAGCTGCCAATCATTTTTGAAGCAGTCCCCAGTTTTGTGAATCAATAAAATATTATTTTGTCATTGAGAAGCATGAATATTTCAGTATTGAGCACATGTCCATCTCCATATAGATGGAGCATGCACACTGAGATCTATAGGAGGTATGTGGGAAATAGAATTATGATTTCCCTTGATCATCTCTGTTACACAGGAATCATTCATTAGTTCATTCAATTCATTGTAATGCAAAGTATTCTAATACAATGCAATAAACATTCATTAGGTACTTAATGTAATACAGAAGTTTTGAGAAGACAATTTTTTGCTTTCTTCTGGGGTAGTTTTTGAGTGAGGAGGAAAATATTCTATAGGCTTCTGGATTAATCGAAGGACAGTGACCACAACAACCTTGTCTTCATATTTAGCTGGCATATAACCATGAATACATGTAATTTCTCTTTTTTGGGGTGGTGGTGGTGGTAATATCACATTTCTTCTTTCCTGATCATAAATAAATGAATCTTGGAGAAGGAATTAACCACGTTAGGACCTTGAGAACTTTAAAAAGCCAGAACACTCATTAGAGGCAGAGCAACTGGAATCAGTAACAAAGTATGCCAGGAGTATCAGCAGCCATGTCTTGTGAGGACTTTGATAAGGAAGAGTCTGGTGAGGAGGACTGTGTAGAAGGTGAGTGACCTGCTTGACCTAGCTTAGCATGGAGGCAGCCTGTTTGAATAGGGGAGCTGATTCATTCACTGACCATGATACACAAGCAGACCTGAACTTTATGCAGATTCTGTGAAGAGAAAAAGTCCTCTAAGAATTTAGCCATTCATGTTCCCTACAGATATGTTTCATTACATGAGTACTTTCCAAGTTTGCACCCATTCACTCGAGGGACTGTGTATGTAAGCATGTATACACACAAATACATACACACATACATTATGATCTTGAGGCAGGGATGTGCCGGTAAATGTTGAACAACTAGATTTCCAAAAAAGTATACAAAACATATTTATAAGTCTAATCTTTATGATATTTTCTCACTCCCTTAAATCTATTTTTTTCTTTTTTATAAAGCTTTTTATTTACAAAACATGAGTGATTTTTCAACATTGACCTTTGCAAAAACTTTTTTTTCCCAAGCTTTTCCCCTCCTTCCCCTCACCCCCACCCCTAGATGACAGGTAATCTAATACATGCTAAATAGGATAAATTATATGACAAATACAATACATGTATACATATCTATACAGTTATCTTACTGCACAAGAAACATCAGATCTAGAAAGAGAAGAAGAAAAAACAACCTAAGAAGGAAAACAAAATGCATGGAAATAATCACAGAAAGCGTTAAAATGCTGTGTTGTGGTCCGTACTCAGTTCCCACAGGCCTCTCTCTGGATGTATATGACTATCTTCATCGCTGAACAATAGGAACTGGTTTGAATCACATAATTGTTGAAGAGAACCATGTCCATCAGAATTGATAGCATAGTCTTGTTGCTGTGTATAATGTTCTCCTGGTTCTGCTGATTTCACTCAGCATCAGTTCATGCAAGTCTCTCCAGGCCTCTCTAAAATCATCCTGCTGGTTGTTTCTTACAGAACAATAATATTCCATAACATTCATATACCATAATTTATTCAGCCATTCTCCAATTGATGGGCATCCTTTCAATTTCCAGTCTCTTGCCACTACAAAAAGGGCTGCCACAATTTTTGCACATGTGGGTCCCTTTCCCTCCTTTAAAATCTCTTTGGGATATAGGCCCAGTAGAAACACTGCTGGGTCAAAACTCCCTTAAATCTAGACAATTAAGAAAACAATAAAGCTTAATTATGTATATATATGATATATATGATTATATATCATATATATATGATATATATGATTACATATCACATATATATGATATATATGATTACATATCATATATATATATGATATATATGATTATATATACATATGATTATATATATATATATATATATATATATATATATATATATATATATATAAATAAATTTAAAAGAGTGAATGAGTGGTGGTGGTGGTGGTGAATGTTGTTTTGTTATTGAGTTGTTTCCATCTGGCTAACTCCTTATGATTCCATTGGGATTTGCTTGGCAAAGAAACTGAACTAGTTTGCCTTTTCCTTCTCCAACTCATTTTATAGATAAACTAATTAAGGCAAATAGGGTTAAGTGACTTCTTTAGGGTCACAGAGCTAATAAGTGTCTGAGGCCAAATTTGAAAACAGGAAGATGGAGTCTTCTTGGCTACAGGTCCCCTATTTTATCCACTGCACAACCTAGCTATCCTTTCTTATTACTATACTTTCTCAGTAAATATCCCTTTGAAAAAACTAATTGATATTAAGAACGTATCAACTAGTTGATCAGTACTGGAGAGAATAGACTATATGAGGCTTGTGAGCAATAGTATCAGAAGTATAGCCCCTTAGAGAATGTATTGGCTCAAGAAGGCTGTAAATTTTCAATGTGATTATTTATGTCTTGGAATTTATTGTTTTCTTGATTGTCTAGATTTAATTCTTGATTTGTCTAGATTAAGATTGAGAAAATGCTAATAATGAATATTAGACATAAGTGTGTCTTTTTTTTTTTTTTTTGAGAAATAGTTGTTAATCATTTACTTGCACACCCCTGCCTCAGAGTTATCCCAAAAACCCTGAGGGGAAAATAATAATTATTCCTCAAAGGAGCCAACTTGTTAGAGAGAATGGGGAAAGGCAGCTCTAGCTAATATAAGTTAATTTGAGGAAGGAGAGTGTGCTAACAATCAATAACATCAGGAAATCCTTTCTATAGAAAATGTTAACTAAGCTGAGACTTGAAAGAAGCTAAAGTTTCTAAAAGGCAGAGGTGAGGAAGAAGTGATTTCTAGGGAGAGGGAACAACCCAGACAAAGATATTGAGGCAAGAGATAGAAAGTCAAGTACCAGGGAATATTAAGTAGGAAGGTTCAGATGAAAGGCTCATTTATTTCATTCATCCAACAAATATTTTAAAGTTTTTATATCATTATGAAATGATGTATAATAAAGTAGAAAGAGCCCTAGAATGGGATTCAGGAAATCTGGATTTTAATCCTGGTTCTTAAGATGCCTTAGCTATGTGATATTGGGTGAATCTCTATCTGTCTCTGGCCCTCAAACATTTCATTTATGAAACAGTCCAGACTTGACTTTTCTACTTACAATGTCTTTCAACTCTAAAATCCTATATCTTCAAGAAAGTGGAACAAAATGCCTAGTTAAATAGGTGCTCAGTAAATATTCATTAAGAGGGAGAATTATAGTCTCCATTGCAGGTGTGTATCATTAGCCCAAATCATTTATACTGTCTCAGCCTTTGTTTCTAGATTTATAAAAAAGAAATAATGGTACTACATTATTGATTAATGTTACTGATGCATGGATCAAGTTAGCCAATACTGGTAAAAACTTAAAGAATCAAGATATGAATAAAATGATTGAAAAAAATAGCAAAACTCTTCCTAATTGTAAAGTGTTACACAAATGCTAGTAATTATTGTTGTTTTTGTTATTACAAAACAATACAAAAATGATTAAAACTCTATCTTTATTTTCTAGGGGATGGTGTTTCTGTAGTCTATTTGAGGAGATAAGGAACATGAAATAATTCAATGACACTATCAATGGCAAAATGAGTGGATAGTCAATATTAAAAGAATTGTCTTGAATTATTATAATTCCTACTTCCTATCCTGCAACAAGTGTTCTAGTTATAGTTTCATTGTTGAAAACAATACCATCCCAGGCAGATTCTACCATTTTGGAAAGAGTTCAAGTACGGCCTTAATAATAATTTTTTTGTTTTGGGAGGTTTTTTGAGGCCTGATTTAGCTTACTATAGAGGTCCATCATCAGAGGCTAATCACTTGGTGAAAAATTATTTTCTTTTGGCCTAGGCAGCCTATGAAATAAAAAAAAATTAAGTTTTTCAGTCCTTTATGTTCTCTCTTCTGTTTCCATAGTGGCAGAGACAAAATATTGAATGCTAAGAATCACATAGTTTTTAGAACATCAACAGTTTAATTTAACTCTTGGTATTCTAAATGTGTTTCATTCCCGCAGTGGCCACCAAGCAGAAATTCTGCTGAATAACATTAATCTTGACATTTTTGCTGTAAACAAACTCAGAGATAGAAGGAAGATTGAGATAAATTGAAGGATTATCTTAATTATTCAAATAAATAATTCAAAATCAAAAATGAAAAATGGACAACTGAAATGATATCAACGCCAACTATAGTAATTTTTCTCAAAACTTTATCAAATTGAAATTAATTACACAATAAAAAACCAGCAAGTACCTCTTTTGGTAAACACCTGACACTTGTCAAATGAAGAAAAAGAGCTGCCAAAGACAACACTGAATTAGAATAGAAATTGTAAAATCTTACCCCCCAAAAGGGTAGACAAATGTGAACATTATAATTTCATAAAGCAGAGAGGAAGAATTGAGAGTAAAAACAACATATGGAAAACTTGGAAAGATATTCTATATAAGCAAAATCATATCAGAAACATGCAGGGATGAAAATGAGAGGAAGACTTAAATAAAGGGGAAATGGAACAGATTTATTAATAGTTATCAAAGCAAACTATTTTATCCATTCAGAAGAGTGGCCTCTGACATTATAGTCCCAGAAATGGCACAAAAGAGAACAGAGATAGAAAAAAGTAGCTCAATTGGACCACATGTTCATGGAGAAATTATATGCATATTAAAGATTTCAAAGGGGTTTCAGGAACTGATATAGAAGGTATGGGAAGAAAGAAAAAAAACAGGCATAAAAAATATTGGACCTTATTAATATAAAAAGACAACTTCTAAAAAGACAGAATAACCATTACATTATATATATTCCATTTGTTCAAAATTTTTATGTTAATTATCCATATATGAATAGATAGCATCCTTTATGAATATATTTTTATAGGAAATTAGCAGATTTTCACAAGTGATATTCAACAGTGGACCACATATTTGCTATTTCCCAATTAACCAAAAAAGTAAAGATGTAATAAAGCTCTATAAGCTTTCTTGATCTGTTTGTTGTCAACAACTTTACGTTTATGAGGAGGAAAAAAGGCATATAAATGATAGAACAAAACACCACTTTATTAGTTCTTTTTCCACAGGATTTCTCCCAACCGTATATCAAAATTATTCAAGTTTCATTGGGAGATATAACAACAGAAATAACTCTATTAAACAACCCTTATCATAACCCTCAGGCCAGGCATAAAGTGGAGAAACGTTTGCTTATCAAAGATGAGGAGATTCTTTTTCTTTTTTGGGTGAGGCAACTGGGGTTAAATGTCTAGGCCAGCTTTGAACTCAGGCCCCTCTGACTTCAGGGTGGGTTCTCTATCCACTGCACCACCTAGCTGCCCCTGATGAGTAGATTCTTCCCAGAATGCAGACCAAAGAGTGTTTCTAACTCCCTCCCTTGAACTACAAATCAAAGGATGTCAATCAGTTCTCAAGTCCTTATTCCAAAGGCTTCAATTTACAGACACACACACACACACACACACACACAC
>JAJPUD010014768.1:0-29274 GCA_023553655.1 Myrmecobius fasciatus
CTCCAAGACAGCAAGCAATCTGATATAGGTTAACTGTGTGCAATTATTCTAACCATATTTCCATATTTGTCCTGCTCACATAAAAAAAAAATCAGATCAAAAGGGGGGAAAAAACACGAGAAAAAAAGGAAAAAAAACCCAAGCAAACAGCAAGAAGAACAAAAAGATTGTGATCCTTAACCAGTTTTCATAGTCTTCTCTCTCTCTAGGCGCAGATAGTTCTCTCCATCCTATTGGAATTGCCTTGAATCACCTTATTGTTGAAAAGAGCCAAGTCCATTACAGTTGATCATCATAAAGTCTTGTTGCTGTGTAAAATGTTTTTCTTGGTTCTATTGCCTTCACTTAGCAGCCATTCACTAAACTCTTTCCAGATTTTTCTTAAATTAGCCTGCTCATCATTTCTTATAGAACAACAACATTCCATTACATTCATATACCATAACTTATTTAGCCTTCCTTCAACTGATGGGCATCCACTCAGTTTCCAGTTCCTTGTCACCAGAAAAAGAGCTGCTACAAACAGTTTTGCCCATGTAGGTACTTTTCTCTCTTTTATGATCTCTTTGGGATACAGACCCAGCAGAGATACTGCTAGATCAAAGATATGCAGAGTTTTATATCCCTTTGGGCATAGTTCCAAATTGCTCTCCGGAATGGTTGGCTCATTTTACAACTCCAACAACAATGCACCAATGTCCCAGTTTTCCTACACCCCCTTCAACATTCATTATCTTTTCCTGTCATTTTAGCTAATCTGAAAGCTGTGAAATGGTACCTCAGAGTTGTCTTAATTTGTATTTCTCTAATCATTAATGATTTAAAACATTTTTTTTCATATGATTAGAAATGGCTTTAATTTCTTTGTTTCAGGGACTACTTACAGTTGATCACAAGAGTCAGATGAAGGAAGAGCAGAAGTCTTGTCTCCTACCTGTACATGACAGTTGTGAGTCCATGGCTTTCTCTATTTCTCGGATTTGTTTTTTCTTGATCTTGGACAAATGAAAATTCTGAACTTAAAGTATAAGATCTTGTAAGATCAGGAGATCTACAATTTTTCCACTTGCGACCCTTTTTTGCCTGAAAATTTTTACATAACACCGGATACATAGATAAATAAAACAGGTATGCAAATCAAACATTTAAAATCATAATTTTATGACCCCCCATATTCGGTTATGTGACCTCATATGGGGTTGTGACCCTCAGTTTAAGAAGCTTTGATGTAGAGGAGCCATTAGAAAGGTTAGGATTGTGATTGTTTCCCCAATTATCAGATCAATTGGGAGTGGGAGATTCCAATGGGAACCAGATAGCTTTCCCAAGAGAGATTCAGATGAGTGGGGACCATTTTTAGGAATTTCTCCAGGCCAGGTGGCCCACCCCTCACAAAGATCAGGAAGACAGAGTCCTTATTATTAATATCACTACCATCATGCTTTAAATTGGAGCCCACTTCTGTAGGCTTCACGTATATTGGGGGGAAACTATATACCCTTCAGACTTTGGGGGGATTACTCACTGTTCTTACTGTATCTATTTTTTTAAATTTTAAACTAAATTGTTTGATGTTAAGTAGGTCACATACTAGTTGGGGTCTCGGGTATAAGAACCTAGCATCCAGCCTTTCAGGCTTGCCCCTAGAACTCTTGAGGAGTGGACTGCTGTCTGGGCAAAGCGGCCTGGGAAATCCAAGCCCAGGCTGAGGAAGGACTAGAGAAGAGCGCTACAAAAGTAGCCAGTCTCCAGAGGTAGAATTCGAATGCACATCTTTCACTTGGAGTGCAGAAGCTCTATATCCTCTGGGTCGAACTGCCTCTTTTAGGCAGTGTAACAAGGAGGGGGGAGGGGGGAGGGGGAGGGGGTGGTAGTTGATTGATGAATGGAAAGTTTACAACGCCTTAAACCAGGGGAACAAAAGTCAGCGAGTGCCTGCACTCCGGGGGATCCACACACAGACCCTTCGGCGAGGCGCCGGCAGGCGTTTTCCCAGGGATGGAGACTCCGCCCACCCAGAAGGAACGTCGTCCTAGATTTGATTAGTGCTCCCTCAGCCGGAGGTATTGATTTATTCCACAGGGGCAGTCTCCTGGACGTGCTCAAAGGCCTTGCACCTCGGGGTACCGAGCCTCTTAAACAAAGGCGCCCGACTAGCCCAGGCTGGGGTCCACGTGCGCTCATAGACCTTCCACTGTAAAGGGGTGGGGTCAGAGCGAGGTCAGGGTCACCTGGGGGGAAGGGGGCGGGGCCCAGAGCCACGTGACTAGAGCCTCGTTCAGGCGGGGCGGCAGCCGCCGGAGTTTGGCCAGCTGGTGGTGCTTCGGCTAGGCGCTCATCCCCCGCGGCCCCCTCCACGCCTCCCGCCGCTCTGACGCCATCTCCGGGCGCCGGGGGCAGGATGCGGTGACGCCATCTCCAGGCGCCAGGCTGGGGGCGCTGGGCTCTGGGCGCTGGGTGTGGGGCGGCTCCGGGGCCCGGGATGGCGGCGGCGGCGCCGGCGGCGGCTCCTCAGGCCACGGCCCTGACACCAGCGGGAGGAGCCAAGAAAGCGCCGTGAGATGGGCCGGTGAGTTTCCCCGCAAGTGGCCGCAACCCCTTGGGCTCCCCTGTGGTCCAGGCCGGGGTGCCCCCTTAGCGGGACCCCCCTCCCGCTGACCCCCACCTTCTACTCCCCGTGTGCTCCACCCTCCTCCCGCGCCGTGACCCCAAACGAGGAAGCGAGCGCCCTCCCTTAGAGGTTCCTCTTGTGGCTCGCTCTCCTCCGGAAATTTAAACCCATCCCCCCCGTCGTTTCTGAACCCGCGGCCCTGACGGGGAGCCCTGGGGTGCCCGGGCAGTCGGGGAGGCGAGCCCTCAGAGCAAACGCTTCTCCAGGCTTAGAAGGAGCCCCGAGCCTCATCGGCTTCTCCGGCTCCCACCTGCAGCCTCGTCCAGATGAGGCTATTCGGTCCTGATAAGTGATCAATGCTCTCGGGGGCGGGCACACACGGGCTCCTTTCCCCCGTATCTTACCTTGGTCTAGAGCCGACTCCCGGGGCATCTTCCGTCTTTTCAGTGCTGGGTGCTTGGCTCGGCATTCAGGGACAGAAAGGCAGGTGCGGGGAGTTTTCTTGGGACACCCCACCCCCCGGGGGTCGCAGCAGGACCCAGAAGTGTCCCAGCTTTTCCGGTGCTGTGATTCGAGGATAGAAGGGGCATCCGTGACTCTGCAGCATGAAATCTGGACTTGCATGGCCATTTGACAATATCAGTGAAGAATTGTCTCAGTGCCCTCTTGGTGGTTGTGTCCCAGCACCCGCCTTTGCACTGAGATGACCCATGGGATGTTCTGGGAAGCAGCCTTGCCAGCCGGCAGCTGCCTGAAGTGCTTGGGCTGCTGCTGTGGGGTCTGTGTGGCCGGGGGTGGAGGGTGCTGGACTTTCTCCGTGAGCAGATTGAGGATTAGTGCTGTGTTTGGTTTCTTTAGCACCTGATACTGTGTTTTGTCCAGAGCTGGTGTGTAGTAAGTGATACTGGCTGACTGGTTAGGGTCCAAATTTTTTTTTGGTTGGAAATCTTAATAAAGCTTCCTCTTGAGTGATTTGATTCCCTCTTGACCTCCTTTTCTGCCCTAGAAATATTAATAGTTCTTTTCTCTGGTGTCTCTCTTATTCAGATGACCTCCGTGCCTTAGCTTTCAACAGCTCAGGGCAAAGGTGAAGTCATGAAATTGATCTTTCTTGTCTTTTTACTTGAATGTAGGCTTAGAGAAGCTGTTCTATTTATTCCTGGATCCAGTTGAATATTTATGCTGAATATAAATTGAAACTGAGAGGATAGTAATAGGTCTGAGCAGAAGGAATTAAGAAGGCTATCACATTGTAGAGACAGTGAAATTAGACTCCTGACTGGTTTTACATCCTTAAGTCACGACATAAGATTAAAAAAATGACTTTTTTTTTTTAAACAGATTATATAGTTGCATTGTCTAGTTGCTGTATTACTCTGCTTAAAAGACTTGCAAAATTCACTTTTTTGTGTCTCTCATTACCTATTCTCTGATGGTTTTTGAAAGGGTCAGAAATGAAAGTATCCTATTCATTCTTTTCTCCTATCCTGTTTTCCTTTTTCCAGGCTACCAAGTCAGTCGGGAGGAGAGTGCTTCATATTACAGTTGCCCAGAAGCATTGATGGAAACTCAGGTAATAAAAATGGGTATCTTTTTTTGGCTTCTTTGCAGGATAGCATCCAGGGTATAAGAGTAGGAAAACTGAAGAGAGCTCAATATTATAGCTCTCTTCATCCTTTAAAAATACATGCTGAATGCTGAAGATTAATTAAAAGGAATAGGTAGCAAACTTCATAAGAAGGGCTTCTAAGCCAAAAAAGATTATGTTTAATGATGGCCGAAAGTGCTTATGAAAGTTAATTAAGGAAAAAGAGAAAGGGTTTTTGTTTTGTTATGTTTTTAGAATTGAGAAAATAAACCTATGATTCTAAAGGGGGACAAGTACTTTAGGAAGTGAGCATAAATTAACACATTTTGAAAGTTCCAAGGAAAAGGAACCATTGACACCATGAAGAAAAAGCAAAGGAATCGAGAATTACAGGTGGTAAAATATTCCTGATCAGAATTGGGGAGGTAGTCAGATGGAGGAAAAAAAATTGCTCTTACCTGAATAGGAACTGTAGAGGCTTTTAGCTCTGAGGTCAGATTAGCTACCTTTTGAGGATGAAAAGAAACAAATATAAGTGACATATGGAACCAATTTCTGACTATGAGAGCTTGAGTTGCTCAGATTCTTAATGAGAAATGACAGTTTTTTAGAACCAAGTTGATGGCATTTGAAAGCTAACTCAGGAGCTTTCATATAAGGGAGAAAAGATAACAATAAGACAGTAGACTAGAAGGCCAAGGGAGTGGTGACTATTAGGGGAGTGATACAAGCCAGGAGAGGTTAGCCTGGGGAGGGGAAGAGAAGGTAGAAGAGATAGGTGAAGTCATAAACCAAATAAGTGAGGATGAGATCATAGGATTGAGTGAGGGAGATGACACATTAGTGTATGATAGCAGAAAGGAGAGCGATTTAAGGAAAGAGGGTCAGCAATAAAGATTCTGTGTGTGAGTCCCCACTGACAGGGAATCTGAGACAATCGGAGTCATCATCGGAGATGTGACTGCAGTGGAGCTGTTGGTCTCCTCAGAGGAGTGGTGCCCACAGATTATTGATGGAGCAACTAATTTTTTTTTCCTCAGAGCTCTTTTTGCTTTGTGGTTTTTCTGTGCGTACTGGCTAGGCCAATGGGGGTAGTCCCTCTTTGGCATTTATTTGTCCTTTTCTCATTTTTCCTTGCCATGCTCTTTGTCTCCTTCACCTACATCTCTCCTCTCTCACAGACTTCTCTGGGCTCAGGCTTGCTCTTTCCTTCTGTTTGGTGAACCAACCCTTTGTTTGCATGTGGAGCCCACCCCCAGATTATTTCTCTGTGCCTTTGATTTGTTCTCCAGCAGATGTGGGTGCCCCAGTCAGCAGTGGAAGGGGGTGCAAGAAAATCACAGAGAAGTCTGTTCTGATGTCCCCAGAAGCAAGCCGACCCCCTCCGGGCTCTGGGAATACTACAAAGCAATATGAAACCTGTTCATGAGAGGAGTCAGGAATGCCTTCCACCAAAGAAACGAGACCTCCCTGTGACCAGCGAGGAGATGGGGAGGACCACCAGCTGCTCCACCAACCACACACCCTCTAGCGATGCTTCTGATTGGTGTCGGGGGGTGGTGGTGACTGGGCAGACCCAGGCCGGAGTAAGACAGAGTGTCAGCAGTGATGGCGTGGAGGCCCTCACTGGTCTGACCGTGGACCAGTATGGTATGCTCTACAAGGTGGCTGTGCCACCAGCCACGTTTTCCCCAACTGGCCTCCATCCTGTGGTGAACATGAGCCCCCTGCCCTCTGCCTTTAATGTAGCATCATCACTGATTCAGCATCCAGGAATCCACTATCCCCCCATCCATTATGCTCAGCTTCCCCCTACTTCTCTGCAGTTTATCGGATCTCCTTACACTATGCCCTATGCCATGCCACCCAATTTCCTCCCTGGTCCTCTGCTCTCACCTTCTGCCAGCCTCACGACCTCTCACGTCCCTCACTTCGTGCCATATGCCTCGCTCCTGGCAGAAGGAGCTACCCCTCCTCCCCAGCCCACGTCTCCAGCCCACACATTCAGCAAAGTCCCTGCTGCCACTTCCCCCCCAGCTCAGCTGCAGCATCACTCAGGCACTCAGCCAGTGGACCTCACTCCAGGCCGGGTGCCCATTTACTACCAGATGTCTCGGCTCCCCGCTGGCTATACGACACATGAACTCCCTCCGTCCGGAGCAAGCCCCGATTCAGCCCCTGCACTACATGAGGTCCAGCCTGTTCTGGATGTGACTACTCCCAACGGCGGGCAAAGACACCTGGAACGGAGCACGGTAAGACGGGAAAGTGACGGCACGGACCTTCCCGGCAGCAAGGACAATGGCCAAGGACCCGGCACAGTGGTGGAATGTGTGGTCGACGGGCACTTGTTTTCAGGTTCTCAGACTCCCCGGATGGAGGTGGTGATGCCGGCACACCGAGGGACTCCGGAGACCGACCTCGAGGTGCAGAGAGTGGTCGGAACCCTAGTGTCTCAGGACTATCGAGTGGGGGCAGCTCAGAGGCAAGATGAGCCCAGCCCCCTCAATTTATCTCATCATGCCCCTGACCATCAGGAGGGGAGAGGCTTGGCTAGGAATCCAGTCGAAATGGCAGAGAAAAGTCAGGCCCCGGGCCTCTACACCCAGCCTCCTCAAGAGCTGGCAAAGCATAGACCTTTACCCAAAGCGATGGTGATAGCCAATGGCAATTTGGTGCCCGTAGGCACTGAGCAGGGCCTGCTGTCCATGGGGTCAGAGATCCTGGTGACTTCGAGTCTGGATATGCAAGTGCGAGCCCCCTTCCCCAACAAGGAGCCGAGCCCACCCCCTAGCACCTCTTCCCACCTGCCCTCTCACTTCATGAAAGGTGCCATCATCCAGTTAGCCACAGGAGAGCTGAAGCGGGTCGAGGATCTGCAGACCCAAGACTTTGTGCGCAGTGCAGAAGTGAGCGGAGGGCTGAAGATCGACTCCAGCACCGTGGTGGACATTCAGGAGAGCCAGTGGCCTGGCTTTGTCATGCTGCATTTTGTGGTCGGGGAGCAACAGAGCAAAGTAAGCATCGACGTGCCCCCCGAGCATCCTTTCTTTGTGTATGGGCAGGGATGGTCCTCCTGCAGCCCGGGACGGACAGCGCAGCTCTTCTCTCTGCCTTGCCACCGGCTGCAGGTGGGAGATGTCTGCATCTCTATCAGTTTACAGAGCTTGAACAGTAACTCGGTTTCTCAGGCTGGCTTCCCTCCCCCAGACCAGTTGGGTCCCTCCCAAGAGAGGCCTGAGAGGACAGTCTTGGGATCCAGAGAGCCATCTGACAGTGACAGGAAGAGCCAGCCTTCAGGAGAGGGGGCCTTGGCCCCAAGCTCCCACCCGGTGGAGCCCTCCCAGCCTGAGCCTGGAGCTCAGTCCTGCTGGCCAGCCACGGGCTTCCAAAGATACAGTCTGCAGGGAGAGGAAGCACGGGCTACTCTGCTCCGTCCCTCTTTCATTCCACAGGAGGTGAAACTCTCCATTGAAGGGCGTTCTAATGCAGGAAAATGAACGCTTCCCCCCTATACCAGGATGGGAGTTTTAGTCCAGAGCTGAGTCTCACCGTGAGCAGGTGGAGAATTTGCACACGCTGAGTCGTTAATCCACTCTCTTAGCCAGGAGAATTTGGGGAGGGAGGAGAGAGACATCAGCCTCACACAGCCCTTGGCATTCTTCTGGGATGGCTCCAGAAAATGCTTGGGTTGGGGAGTGAGGGTGGGGAGAGGGCAGAGGTGCCAGTCTAGGTGAGAATCGGAGTACCCCAAGCCCTGGCGCCTCCTCTGCCCTTGCCCACCCCCTGCATTAGAGAGATCCGAGCATCGGGAGCCGGGGGCAGAGGGAGGGCACAAAGTAAGAGCCAAAAACTATGAACCACACACAGCTTAGAGTAGCAGCAGTTAAACTGTCTGGAGTTTTTTATTTTCTCTTTTGGGGGTGGGGGCAGGGGAGACCCCCCCTCTTTGGAATAAGAGGCTCCTACCCCAGAGCCCTTCATTTGAGAGATGTGCACTTTAAAGGGTAATTTTGTTACAGATGGTCATCTTGTGTTTGTGGGCAAGGAACACTGTCTCCTCTACAGGCTTGTATTTAGACCTCATCATCTTCCTCCTCCCCCATCTGTTTTCCCTGTCCTATTTCACAAGGCATGCAACAACTTTCAGGGTTGGAGAGAAATTTAACCACCTCTAGAATTAAGAAGGAAGGGATTGTTAAGAATCCAGACTGGTAGAGAACTGGCAGGTGGAGGACATTAAGAGGAAAGAGTTTTTAAGGAAGTAACGGGAGCTTATGGATATCCATGGGTCTCATAATCCAACCTGCTTAGATCATTTATGACTAGTTCAAAGTCATCTGAATTCCCTCTCCTCTCTGTGCAGATGTGCCCAAGTGCCTGCACTTCCTGATCTCCGTACTATCTTTGGGTAGTTTTTCCATTTGGGCCTCTTCCTGACTTCACTATTTTCATCCGTATAACTTATTCATCACTACTAAGCCTACTAATTTTCCAGGGATTCTGGGTTTCCCCTCTGATGATCATTGAGTTTTCTCTCCATTTCCAAAATCCCCTGGGAATCCGTGGGCATGGTGGCCCTTTCCGCTGCTGAGCAGCCAAGGCAGATCCCATCCCCCAGATGGGTGCCGATGCCGAGTGCTGGAGAAGCCAAGACTTGCTGGCATCCGCCATGACCCCACTCTCTCCCCTCGTATTCAGGCTTCCTCTCGCCATCCATCACATTAATGAAGAAGGGCTTTAAGGTGGAGAATAATTGTCTTGATGTACATATTCCAATATTCCAATACCTAATGTCTTCTGGCCTCTCTGCTGTGGCCAGTTCCTCATGGAATGGTATTTTTTAAAATGCAGGTATTCTTGCTTGGCCTCCTCCCAATTTGGAAGCTCCAGATGGTTATGCCCACAACTTTTAGCTTCAGTCAGGCTCTTCCATGAGCCGCCGGAAGGTGGATGAGTTTATTTTAGTTTATTCAAGGTAACTCAGGGCAGTGTCACCTAATTCTGCTTTAGCTTCTCCCTGGTTATAGATTCTGGTTTTGACCAGGAGGTAGCATGTATTTTGTGGAAATGGCTCGGCTCAGGATCGAATCCATGAACTCCCAAGGGCTGACCTCAGCTTTTTTCCTTAGTGACATTAGCAAGTGCTATGACCTCTCTGTCTCACTTTCTCCCCAGCAGCCAGATGGGGATGAATATTACCTACCTCCCGGGAGACATTCTGACAATGGCCAGCCAGAGAGAACAGGAGAACAGAGTGACCGAAGCTTTGATGTGTTGTCTGCCAGTCGTGCACTCCAGAGTTTCCTTTGGGGGGGGGTAGCTCTCTGGTCACTTTGGAAAACCCCATCTGCCGGACTGGAGCTCAGTCCCTTGAGTTGCTAGCTGTAATAAGAATCAAACGCTAACTGTGTCTGGTGAACACTGAACCTTGGTACTACATTTGAGATCTCTGCCTGCCTCCTTTTAGTCCCCCTGTCCCCCAAGTGCTGCTTTTTCTCGCTTGTTTCCTCAAGTTGGGGCCTGGAGGTGGTCTGATGAATTCCCCTGATCGTGGAGCTTTGGGACAAGACACAGCTTTCCAGTTGTTGCAAGTAGATGGTGGCCAGGGAACCCCACTTGCACAGGTTTCTCAGCAATAGTTTTCTTTGTTGGAAAGCTGATCATTATAGCATAATGCCCTATATCATTGGTTCCCCCATAAAAGAGGCAAGTTCCCTGAGCAGTTGTACTTAGGCCTGGAAGGGGTCTGTTTTGTGTCCTGCCAGCCAGCAGTGCCCTCCTCTCCTGTTCTCTGCTCTCTCGGTCTGCTCCTGGGTAAAGCAGGGTTTTCAGGCTGTACGGCCGTGCACACACAGCATCTCACTCGGCTTTGATGAGCTGGTCAGGTGTCTTGGAGGATGGTCTCTGGAGTCCCTGTTGGGCCCTTATTCAGTGACCCTCAGCCTGAGCTGCTGGGAATTGTTCTCCTTGCTGGAGGGATAGCCATTCTTCCTCTCAGACTGTGGCATGGAGTATGTAGGAGGAACTGAAGGAGTGATCTTTAAAGGAAGTCACAGTCTGTGGAGTTGAGGATGGGTAGGAGGAGGATTGCAGGAGCAGAGGTCCCAACTTAAGTCTTGGAGGGAGAACGATCCCAGAGCTTTGTGAGAGAAGTGGAGGCGGGGAGGAAAGTGATTTCAGGGGCTGCTGTGATGGACAGATGGCAGTTCTCCCCTGGTATGAGGAAATTGTCAAGGTGATGATCCCCCACCGTCCCCAGCTTTGGATCCCCAGTGCTCCTTTCTGAGACCCCATTCCAAAGCACAAGAGGCACCAGGCTGACAGCCAGAGTAGTCGCCGTGCCCCCAATGCTGCTTGGTTGCTGAGACACTTTGCCCCGAGTCCTGCCTCCTGCTTGCTTCCTGCTTTGCTGCTTTCTCCCCAGGCCTTTCTGTCCCCTTGGCCAAATATTTTAAACTCAGGCTGCAGAGGAAACAGTAGTGCCCTGTCTTTGCCCCTGTTAGGCCAAAATCACCCCAAGAGTGGTCCGTTTTGTCCGGTTAAAACAGAATAATTAGGAATAATTTCAGGATGAGTGAATGGGAGAAGAGGCAGCTCAGGCACTTGTTATCAGGCCCCTAGCTCCAAGCATCTCCTTGCTGTTTGCCTTTAGCATAAATAAGTTGGGTGTGTGTGCAGATATGTTCTCTTCTATTGACTTCATAACCTTTCTGATTTTTTTAGTGACCTGATTTTGAAGGTAATAAAGGGGAGGCAGAAGCTAAGGCCTACATCCCTATCCTCAGAGGCCTCCCTCCTACCAGACCCTTAGAGCCAGCCTAGTGGTAGGAGAGGGCCGAAGCACTTGGGTCTTCAAAGGCAGTTTGGTTACATTTGTACCAGCGCGAAGACTTTGAGGGTAGCAGAAATCCTTCGGGCTGTACAGAGTGCAGGATGCTATGGCGTAACAGCAGGCAGATTGAGAAGAGTTGGGAGATCTGCTGGAGTGTAAAAGTGTCCTGAGGCCAATGGAGAAAAGACTACAAAATTACCTGACCTTGGAGAGCCTGGAAGGATTGGCTAAAAATGGAAAAAGTGGCAAGTTTTAGGGAGACTTCCTGGCCCCCCTAGGGGAATGCCTATTCACACTGAAGCTGCAATACTTTCCAGATGAGAAAAACTGTAGTAACAAACACTACAATGGAGGGCTGAACCCTGCTCACATTGGATGGGGATGAGAAGCCCAATGGGACTGGGGAAGCCTGCAGCCCTCCATTTCCCTGGGCTTGGGCAGGCCTCTCTCCTTATGCAATAATAAAGTGAGCATATGGTTCTGGAGCTGGCAGCTGTGGCCCGGAGGCTTGGTCTATGAGCACAGCCCGGAGCCAGGGTGCTCTTCACTTGCAGGCTCTGGAGGGGACAAGGGTGCAGTTTGCCCTGCTGAGCTTCCCTAGCAGAGCAGTTGTAATTCAATGCACTTTTCACACTAAAGGCTTTTTTCCCCCCCTCACCTTAAACCCAGATTCTCCCTGGTAGATAGAAAACTCCCAAGTCCATGTAATCCCAAAGCCATGTCAGCTGCAACCCCCAGCGGTGACAGTGGCCTCAAGTTGGGTCCCTGCCTGCCCTGTGCATGGCGCAGGGGCCCTTGTGCCTTTTCTCAGTGTCAAACTCACAAGCATTTGCATCTTTCTGGCTGTTGTAGGGACTGAGTGGAAGCTGCCGGGGGGGGGGGGGAGTTTGCAGTGAGGTGGAGGCAATGGGGAGTGAGTGGCTGCTCAGCTTCCTTGACACCCTGTGTTGCCTCAAGGAGAAGGCGGATTGTGTTGGGGAGAGGATCGTAGCACATCTGGAGTCTTGTTGCAGGGCTGGTCCCCAGCCACCTTCCCTGGTAGCCAAACCTGCGTACATCCCAGCTGCAATGGGGGCACACAGCTCCACTTGTACAGCACCTTACGGGGGTGGGGGGCGAGGAGAGGGATGAAGATGGGATAGAGAAGGGAATGTCATCCAGGAGGGAGAGAAGGCCAAACCTGGAGAGGACCGGCTGGATCTGTTTTAGGTAGGAGTTCCCTGTAGATAAATTACCGATCCCTCAACTATAATCCCCATTATGTAATGGCTGAATTAACATGTAACCAACTGCATTGTATCTAAAGCCTTAGAACTAGTCAGGTGCTCCCCCCACCCAATACTGTTTCTTACCCTCTAATCCTACCTGATCTTTAACAAAGCATTAATAATTCTAAGGATAATCTCTATTTTGTTGTGCTTTTTTGTAACTGTTTTAAATAAATCAATTTGTACTGTATATTTGTACCTTTTGTGAAATCCTTTTTGCTGTTTTACCATTTTAAGTCTCTGTACTTGGCTACACAGATTGTATTTTTATTGTTAATGCTCTTATGGATACCTGCATTTAACTTGTGGACTATGTAAACACAGTATATATCAATATCTATATATCTCTATATAAACTAATAGCTTTTCCTTTTGGTGTTTGCGCCTTCTTCCTGTCTTGGCCCCAAAGTTATGGGGGCCTGAGCTTGGCTGTGGCTTCCCAGAGCTCTGAAATTCCTTGTGTGCTGACCAGTTCTGATGATGACCCCAGGGGACACAGCAATAGCTTTAGGGACCCATGATGTATTTATTTGTTGTTCTTCCTTTCCTCCATGTCTCTGCTTGGCTTAGAAAGGAGACTTTTCAGGGATAACTTATTTGCCAGTCACCAGTGTTACCTTTAACACGGACTCTTGCCACCAGTAATAGTCTAGTAGACGGACATACACTATCAATCATAAGCAAGCAGCCCCTAGAGCAGGTGCTAAGTGACCTGGGTGGATGATTTCCAGGTTTGGACCGTTGCCTCATTCTGTGAAGTCCTATCCTATCTAGAAAATGAGAATAATTCAAAGTGCAGAGAACAGCAACTGAAAAGCATAAATATCTGGTTCTTTCATCTCTATGCCAAAGGCAGAAAGAACAAAACAGGACTGGGTGGGAGTGCTGGGGGTGGGGAGGTGCCTGTCTGAGAAAGCACAGAAAGCCCTAGGCAGAATCCTTTTCCTTATGACTGAGAAAAAGTGGTATCTTCCTGGCAGAGTCCATTTTCCAACTACAACTGAACTAGAAAACTTCCTTTTATCTCAATTGCAGCCTTCCTCGGGCACTGGCCAAGAACTCTGCTGTGTGAACTTTGGCATCTTGGCCTGACAGCTCTGCACTGACCACTGGGGGCATGGGCGCTCCATAGGTGCGTTTTAGTCCTCCACCTCCAGCTCTAAGTTATTGAAGGAACAGAGTACAACCTTAGTTCCTCACTATTGGGGACCTATGAGTGCAGCTGAGGAAGCACACTCCCAAAACAGGAGGCTGTTTGGGAGAATGCATTAAGACACTAGTGAGGGAACACAGCCCGGGAGCAGCACTTGGCACCTGGCCCATGCGGCACCACCTCCTCCTCTGGACTAGCGGCAGAACTGACCCACATTTTCCATTAGCTCAAGAAAAGGCTCTCTGTATTCTGACTGGGGAGAAGGCGGCATGGGTAGGGTTCACTGGCTCTCCAGTATCATGGGGATAGTCTTCTCAGCTTTTAATGATATCACTGCAACGAGCCTCCCCTTAATCAGCAGTCCCTTTTCTTTTATGGTCAAGTTGGGTTGATTCTTCTATTTTATTTTCAGTACCTCAAGTGCTAGGTCTTGACCCGCAGCCCCTCCTTGGGAAAGTCAAGGAAAGCGGCCTCTGCCTCTGACCAGAACGCTCATCTTATCAGCCTTATGGAATTAAGCTGACATAAAAGCAGGAAGGGACTTTAGTAAAGATAAAATTAATTTATTTGCCCTCATCAAGTAGGGGCTTTACCTAGCTTGCAGAGCACTAATCATGTCCTGCAACCATGGCTTGGGAATCTAGTCTGGAGTGCCTGCTCCCTCCGGGGCCACCTGAGCCAGCCCTCTGTCCCCATTTTCCTCCAGCATGCAAGGGAAGCTTCGGTGCATATTTGACGGCATGAGCTAAGCTGGGGCCAAACCCAGGCACCTCCCCAACAATGAGGACAGAGGCTTGTGGGCAGGCAGAGGACTGGTCCGTGTTGGCCAGGGTGGATCTGGTCTGGTCAGTGGAGGGAGTTGCTGTTCTGCTCCTCGAAGGCCACCTTGCCCAAAAGCTGATTCTCCAGCTCCACGCTGCCCACTGGCAGCTGAAAGAAGCTCATCTCGGCTGCCAAGGCGGCCACGGCGGAGGGGTCCTGACCAAACTGAGCTCGCAACATCATGTCCATTTTTTCCAGCCGCCGCTTTAGCCGCTTGGCTTCGCGCTCCCGGATAAGCCGGGCCTGCCGCTTCTCCGGAGTCTCGTTGGCGCGCTTAAGCCTCATGGCCTCTCGGTCCCGCTGCAGGCGGCGCGCCCGTTGCTCGTCAGTTTCCTGCAGGCGCTGCAGGCGCTTGGCCTCCCGGTCCCGCATGCGCCTTACTTCCCGTTCTTCAGGGGTCTCGTTGTCCCTCCGGCTCTTCTTGGCTGTGCGCTCCCGTTCCAGCCTCTGCAGCCGTACCTCCAGAGGCTCATTCTGCCGCCGCAGTGCCCATTTGCGGACCCCAGGAGCCTGGGCTTCTAGCAGCTTGCGGTAGGCCGCACAGTTGTTGCACACCAACAGGATGCCAGCAGGATACACGGGGGGACTGAAGGCAATGTCCTTCCCCTCTGCACTGGAGGGGCCTTCACTATGGGTGGGGGGTACAGACTCCATATTCAGTACTTCTGGAAGCTTTTCACTGAAAAGGAAAAACATGGGACAGTCAGTGACCTCTTCTCCTGGCTAAGACTATAAAAATGCCTGGTCCCCTGGGATGACGTAGGGGCTTCCTTGGAAACGCAGTCCCCCGGTTCCCAGCCGCCAAGGTCAGATGCAGGGGATGAGGCTAGTGCTTAGGGCCAGGCCCACCAGGGTGACTGGCTTTTGTGCATACCTGGTGACTCAGCCCCTCTACTCTTCTGCCACTCTTGAGGAACAAAACCTCTCCTATGGACCAAACTCTTAGAACTTTAAGTTCAAGGAAGCCTGAAGCATAGTCCCAGGAAGGATGCCCATGAAGGGAAACAAGGCATTTGCCCCTTGCACTATGTCAGCCTCCTTTCTCCTCTGGCTGGGATGAAGAGCCGGAGCCTTTGGAAAATGTCAGGCCCAAACATGAAGCCCACCGGGGCTAAGCTGAGGCAACCACACAGCATGCTGGTAAGCCTTCCTGAAGCAACAGACACCGAGGCATAAGCACAGTCATCCTGGCAAAGGCCTTCTCTTCCCAACTTGCCAAGGCATGACTGACTTAGGACCTTATTTCAGACTTTTCCCACCTTTTCCAGGTGGCAATACTGAACGGGAGAGGGAAGTTGGGAGCATTTCTCCTCAAACCGAAAGGAGTAAAGTTATTACATGCTAGTCCCAATTGTTTCCAAAGGTACCTAGGCGAGTGTGATCTGTTTACACTGCCTGTCTCCATTCCGGCAAAGAGCCCTGTGAAAACAGGCCTTCCTACAGCGTGTTCCCCACGTGGGAAAGCGGAACATACAGCTGACCTGTTGAAGGTGGCGTGGCTGGTGAAACGAGCTCCACACACTGCACAGTTAGACCGCTGGTCCTCGGAGTGGATGAGGAGGTGGCGGCCCAGCGACCCTGGGGAGCTGAGGGCTCGGCCACACACGGGACACACGTAACTCTTGGCACTCACCACTGCTGCCGTGTGCTGGAAAAGAGAACTTGGTTTCAACCAATTACTTTCTCTCACACACATTTTCAAGCCACCATCATCACCACAAACACCACCCACTGGACAAAGATTCATCTGCCTTATTGTGGGAACAGAAGCCTCTGAGCTCCTCTCTGCATGACGCCTGTAGGAATGAAGGCTTGTAGGAGTTTCGATTTGGAGCTCTTGACCTACTATCTTGCTGGTATAGGTTCTGACTCTCCTAAGAAATGGAGAGGCTGGAGGAGTACATTTATATGCACGACTCATATAACTACAGTGTCTGAACCAGAATACTTATCCGGATCTCTTTCTGGACATATAGTTGGAAGACTTTCAAGTAAAATTTAAAAATGATGAAGAAATAAAGATCTAAGTAGGAAACAGCAGGAGGGAGATATGCAAAAAAGAAAAGGATATGTGTTAGTAGGAGTATGAGCTTAAACTTATGTGCTTCTGAAAAAAGCACTGGAACTAATTTATTCTCAAGATACATCATAAGGCACACACCTTCACAGATGAGTCTAGATTACCAACTTAAAGAGGACTATCTTGTCAGACACTATTATAAAAGGTATGGGTACTCTTGGGTTAGATCAGAATATGCAAATCTCACCCCCATTCTCCACTCTGGTTTATCATTTTCCCCAATACTTCAGAGACCTTTAGTTTACTATTTCTTTTAAAGTCAAGCTCTATTCATCATTAACAAATATTGGCTTTTATTTCATGTTTTAAACATTCATTAAATAATTTTAATAGAAATCATGAGTTTCCCTAGTGTCTCTACTTGGGGGTTCCAATAATGTTATCCAATATTTACTATTAATTCTCTCTAAATTGTTGTGCATTGAACAGGGAGCAGAAATTAACCTCATTTTATTGAGAGGGAAATGAGTCCCAAGAAAGGCAATTAACCTAAAATCAAGATCAGAGGTTAAAATGGCACATCTAGGGCTGGAAAGAAGTTAAGTCCAAAAGAATGTGTGCTTATCTCAGACTGTGTACCTGGTAGACATGAGCAATGAGTTGTTCTCGGCTACCACAGTCCAACTGACAAAGGGGACACTGACAAAGACCAAGCATGGGATCCGAATTCAAATGTTCTGTGACCTGTAAACAAGCAAAAGTTAATGAACAATATAAAAGATAAGTAAATGGATATTGCATTCAGCTGTTCCTGAACCCAGAATGTCTATTACTAACTTCTTCTTTTCCCACCCCCTTCACAGGGCAGATTAAAAGAACAAAAACACTTCATCTCATCCTCCTCTGCTCTATGTAGAAAAAATTTAGGAGGAGATATTTAAGTTCATCTCCATTTCCATCCTCCTTCCAGCTTCCAGAAGGAGAAATGAGGATGATTTCATAAGCATAAGTATTCTGTCTCCTTTCCCTACCAAGATATGTTTGTAACATCCTTCTTTGCATATTTCTGGGGGTAGTGTGGGGGGGGAGGAAGGGAAGGGATGTAACTGGAAAAGAGACACAACACAAATACTTGTGTTTTCTTTTTTATGCATGAATGGAGGTTAGGAAGAAAGAGAGTGTTCTGGAGGGGAGAAGGGGAGGGCGGGAAGCAGGAGGAGGCTGACAGGCAGAGAGAGAGAGAGACAGAGAGAGAGAGAGAGAGAAATGGTTTTGTTATATTGGGAGGAGCCAAGGAAGAGTCAAGGGAGGGGGCATTTGACCCGGGTGAAGGGCAGGAGTGGCAGAGATGAGCCCGTCCTGTGGACACTGGTCACTTGCCTCATGCTCCCCTATCACCTCATTCCCTCCAACACTCTGCTCTGCGTTCTCTAACTCCTTTTTCACTTTCACCATCCCGCCATCCTCCTCGGATGTGTGGGAAGAGACTTCGTCTTGGGTGGTCTCCTCTTCGTCCCCCTCACTGTCACCTGGAAGACACAAACCAGTCACTTAGTCCAACTCCATCAAGCCTCAGCCCGGAGCTTCCCAACACACAAACTCACAGCTGTGTCTGCAGGC
This sequence comes from Myrmecobius fasciatus, assembly GCA_023553655.1. Classification (NCBI taxonomy): domain Eukaryota; kingdom Metazoa; phylum Chordata; class Mammalia; order Dasyuromorphia; family Myrmecobiidae; genus Myrmecobius; species Myrmecobius fasciatus. The sequence goes on from JAJPUD010014768.1 coordinate 17,918, forward strand.
GACATAGACACAACTATAACATGCCTAGCACAAGCCGAGTTATGGGAAACACCCTCCGGAAAGTTTGGGTTCTGGACGCTGTACGATCGGACAGCGAGCCGGTGTTGTTGGAAAATGGTCACGGAGCCCAATTTGTGACAGAGGAAAGCAGTCTCCCCCCGTGGGTCCCCATGCGTTTATTTCACACTCCCAAGCCAAGCCTCCCCACACAAGCCACACACTGTTCCTTCTCCCAAGCGCCATCTCCAGGGTGACGCGCATTCACCTCCAACATCCCTTACAGACCCTCCCCTCTACTTGCTAAGGCATTCAGCACGTTTGTTACTCCTCCCTCCCTGGGGCAGCCCCCCAGATCCTGGCTGGCTCTTTCCCTTGCTTGATGAAGGGGACTCCACTGGAGGAAGGGGGGCCTCAGTCAGTGCTATTTTAGGGAAGATGCTGCTCACTGCTCGCAGGGCTGCCAGCCAGGAGCATGAGCTTAGAAGGCCAGCACCCATAATTTCCCTTCTTTCTTAAGCAGGTGAATCCCTGAAGAACTGACTGAAAAGAACAAGCCACGTTTCAATAAAGGACAAAGTATAATTTTTGGTAACTAAAGCTGGGTTTGGTTTGCTTTTAGTTATTTACAGAAGATGGATTAGATCAGACCAAAGCCTAGACTAAAGCAGCTGAAAGGTCCCTGGCTTCCGTTCCAAGGAAGCTGAGCAGCCAAAACAAATCTGTGAGACCCCAGGCCCTTCCCAAACCCAGCTCTCAGCTGATTCCCAGGCCTGACCATCAGCCCAGGAGAGGGCAGAAACCACTTGGGTCCAAGCACAGGCAGTGGGAATGACTTCCACTGGCACGACACTTCTTGCTTCCTACCTACATCCCTTGTACCTGGAGATCCAAGCACTAACGACTGCTATTTTTGGGGGAATTCCCCAGTACAACATTCTGAGAGCAGGTAAGATCCCTGAGAAAAGGATGGCCATCCGGCTTCTGCTCAGCTTGCCCCAGCATCTAGCAAAGAATGCTTTGCACCAATTCGCAGATGCTGGATAAAGGCTTGCAGAACTGCAGGTGCTCCTTTATGAAGTAGCCCATTCCATTTTTAGACAACTAATAGAACATTTTATTTATTTATAACATTGAGCTGAAAAGTGGGTCCCTCTAACTTCCATGCACTGGTCTGTAGATCTCTTCAGGATTTATGGTGTGAATCCATTATCTGTCTAAAGCTACATGTATATGTTAGTTCCTCTCATTGGCTGATGGGCTGGGTTGGAACTTTATACATCTCTCTCTCTCTCTCTCTCTCTCTCTCTCTCTCTCTCTTTCTCACACACACACACACACACACACACACACACTGAACTGAAGTACTTTGAGTTATGTCTATCTATTCAAAAGCTTCAATGGTTTGATAAGAATGTATTTTATAACTAGATCTTTTTTTGGTGGAGGGGAAAAGAGGAAAGGTGGCAGGTTACTTCTAAATTTAGATGAAATGTTTGATACGGTTGATTGTATTCATCTTTTTATTAAAAAAACCTATCAAAAGGAAAATTATGTTTTTTCCCTGGATGGAACTGCCTTTTTAAACTCCCCCTTTCCCATCCTCCCCAGCTCCCACGCTCACTCTCTAGAGGACAGAGCTATGTTTTTCTTAACAAAATGACTAGATTTTTCTAGATTTTGTCATGCCCAGTCAGGTCTCTTATTAAAAACACAGGCTTGTCCACTCAGTATTTTCTGTCAGTGTTTGAAGGCATTGTTAGATATTTTCATAGTTAATCCTTTCAATTTCCTCTCTACATTATAATGTTAGGCAAAAATTCTTAACAGGACTTCTTTCCTGCTGGGAGATGTCAAATTTGATCTAAGGATCACTCCTATATCACACTAGACATTGAAAAGCATCCCACATTCCCAAATTCCCAGAGGACCACCATCCTAAAACCAGAGCAGTGACTTCAATGGGGAAAACTATGCCAAAGACTACTTTTCAAGAATTGTCTCTGGTCCTGGCAGTTTCAGTGACCTATCAAGGCCACAAAGCTAAGACTTTACCAGAGACACAGTGTGAGCCCAGGTTTTTCCTGGTTCCATGCTGGCTCTTCAGCCAATGCGCCACAAAGCCTCTGAGACTTCTTCTGCCTTTTATTAATTACAAAATATGTACACTAAAAATCGGTGTGTCCAGCCTTAGATAGAAAAGGAGACATGATTTCTACCCTGTCCTAACAGAAGGGAAGCACATGCCCACCAATCAACCACAACACCTTTTGTGAGTCTAACTTCCCATCTCCTTTCATCCTCACCCCCATGCATACTCCCCACAGCACACACACTCTGATATTCCTCTCCCCATTGCCCTGAGTCATTACCAGAAGGTGCAGAACTCACTGCTACTGGAGGCCTGATCTCTCAGTTGTTGGATAGCTGGATGCTGATTGCCAAGATCTCCAGGAAAATCAGTTTTCATCATCGCCTGTCGGGCTTGCTCCTCCAGCCCAGCAAATACCTGTTCCCCTGGTGGTCACAAGGAAAAACAGTCAAGCTACCAGCTGGAGCAGCACATCTCCAGGGAGACTGGAAGGAAGGTCAAATTTGACCACTCAAATGTAAGGAGACAGGCTGCAAGGCTGCAAGGATCCTTCATTTCCAAGTTAGTTATTGCCTCCACTAGGCTTCAGGGAGCAGCCAATCTTCCTAAGCAGTATTCAATGTCCTCTGAGCTATCCACAAGCCAACATCTCTAGAAAAAAATTACACTCCCTTCCTTTACATCCTACTGGCCTTGAGTTACTTCAAAGGGAATCAAATGCAAAAGAACAACTGCTTTCAATTTCATTTGCAAACCTTCTGTTTATGACTGGGGAAATTAAGGCAAGGGGATGAGAAGTCATTAGGTAAGAGTTTGGACCTTCAGTGTGGGGAGAGTGATTCCCAGGACACACTTTCTGGTATCAAAGTATAAAGGCAAAAAGCAAGCTAGTATAACCTGCTGGCTGAGCATATACTCTCTGAAGCTTTTCTTATCCTTTCAAGTAACAACCTCCTCCCAAGCTGTTTTCCTCTGGTGTTTCTTCTCAATACCCAACGAGTAAGGCCCAAAAAGTTTAGTAAATTCTGACTCAATAATGGATTAAAAGGAGAACAGACACTCCAAGTTCTGCAACTTTTGATTCAATAATGAACTAAAAGGAGAACAGACACTCCCTGAACCTATTTATATGGAAACATTTCCGTTGAGACACATTGGCCTGAAGGGGCTGACTGGACACTGAGTATATCCTGGGGTCTCTTCTTTCTCTTGCATATTTATCAAAATTTAGGTTCAATATTCTGCTTCCTTAGCACTCAGTTCCACCTCTGACACATGCCAAGTGTGAATAAATGCTTGTGGACCCACTTCTGGTTAAATAGCCTGAGGTGCTGCTTAGGACTCCAGGAGTTAACTTCTGGATGCCCTGCTCCCCCTCCCCACATGGCCCAGTAGGGAGGGGAACAAAAAGTCTGGGATTCTTAAAAGTCTCTGGGATCCCAGACCATGGAAACTATAGCCATGGTTCCCTAGCCAGTGAGAGGGGCAGGTGAGAAGCCCCTGGGATACCTCACCACTGGTGGAGCCTCTCCCGTCAGAGGCAAGAGAAGAAAAAGGAGACACTGGGTTCCACGCCATGTTCCTGGGACGGAGGAGATGGCAGAAGAGGCCTGCTTACTTCCTCCTGGCCCAGCCTCCCACATGGGAAAGGCCCGAGGAGCATCACTGCACCTGAGGGCACCGGGTGTGGAGTCAGGAAGATGCCAATTCAGACCTGGCCTCAGACAGACTCAGCTTTCTCATCTGCAACAAGGGGATAACAAAACCACCCAAATGAGGCAGCCAGGTAGCCCAGTGCCCAGCACACAGTAAGCACCACATCAACATCAGATATTAGGCAGGAGGGCGGTCCGGGAGACTCTTGTGGGCAGAGGCAGCCTGCCCATAGCAATGCTGGTCACAGCTCCTGCTTTACACTAAGAAGGGAGGTTCATAGCAGGGCAGCAATGAACACCCATCGGGGAGACATGAGCCCTGGCTGCCAGGGCCCAGAGCTCATCGGGTCCAGCTTCCTCCTTTTGGCCCAACGAGACAAAGGGACTGGCTCAAAGTCCCCAAACTAGGAAGTGGGAGAACCAGGAGGAAAATACAGCACCCATGACCCATAGAAATGCTCTCCAAGGCTCACCAGGCCCCTCACCTCTGCATCCTATAGGGCAGCGTGCATGTGCTTAAGGACAAAAGGTAACAGACCAGTGTGACTCTGGAGGCCAAAGATGAGCAACAGAGACGTTCAATGAAAAACAGAACAGTCTTTGTAGCATTCTGGCCAAAAATAATTGGTCCTAAATGGAGGTAATAAGGAGCTTGTGAACTGTATGGTTAGAATATAGTACCAGGGTCACTACTGTCGACTGAGAAGTCCATGACATCCAAAGAAAATAGAAACATTTTATGGTTAGGTTCTCCAATAGTGGCTGAGAGTTTCCCAATGAGAGACATAATTTTGCAGTTCAGCTAGTCACCACCAAGGAGGCTCAAAGGTTCCCACCTATGGCTATGTTCCACAAAACAGAAAGATGGAGAGCCAAGGGCATTCTCCAAGGGGACAAGAGTCTGTTTTGGACAAATTCTCTTCCTCCAGGACACTCTGCCTTTAGCTAGTACGCTTAAACAAATGAATTCTGCCACCCTTCTGAATCAATTTGTCAGGAAAAGCTTACATTTCTTTGGCTTCTGGTCTTCCTGACCTAGAGGAAGAGCCTCTAGATTCAATTTTTCACAGCTTCCACCATTTAAAATAAATGAGCAAAAAAAAAAAAAAAAAAAAAAATCTATTCTTCCAAACAAAGTACAGTAAAAAAAGATTTTATATTATTAGCAAAGTAAGACCTATGAATAACTTTAAAGAAAGTAATATTAATCCAAACACTAGGAGTTATACTTCTATATGAAAGTACTGGACTTTGGTATTTGTACCCAGCTACAGCTGAAATCTGAAGATTATAGTAATAAATAAAAAAAAAAAGTGAATAATTACAGAATTGCCTATGACTATTTCCTCATTTTGAAGCAAGTAGAACAGATTGATTCTCCTTTACAGAATACAAGAACATCTTAATCAAACATGACTGGCCTCTTAATAGTTGAGAAAAAGGCATTTGAGTACCACAACAAACTAGCAAAATTCCCCCCCATCCTTGCCAATGAAATGGAAATATTGTGGTCTTGGTTGGGCAAAAGCTTTGGCAGACTGGCTGATGCTCAATGAAAGGAAGACCAAGGAAAGCAAGGTAGGAGAAAGGATAATTGAGAAGTATGGGATGATATATAAAGTCAAAGATTTTAGGATTTGATTTTTTTTTTCCTGTGACCCAGATATGACAAGACTAGCTCTGAAACTAAAGAAATGCCAGTTTAGGCTTTTGTATGATACAAAAGCACATCCTGAGAAAAGCAGTGAGCCATGAAGTGCTGCCCCCATAAGAGCCCCCTCCCACTGATAGTCTGCCTTACTATTTCCTCTTGTAGAATATAGACTAGAACAGCCCCCTCTCTCACAGAGATGCTAAACCCAGCATGCTCTTCAGATGAAAGAGAGATTACAGGATTGGTGCTTCAAGAGCAAAGGCTTTGGCCCTTTTATAAGCTTCCTCAGAGCAGGGACTGTCTCTTGCTTCTTCTGGTTTCCCCACAGCCCAGCTCAGTGGCTGACACATAGTAGGTGCTTAATAAATGTTCATTGGTTGAGATTGCAATAGGAAATTGAAGACCTCTAAGATGAAAGTTGTATTTTTTGAGCAGTTTGCTCTATGTGAGTACACTAACTGAAAGGCACGTAGGAGCCGATGTATTTGTGGCCGTCTTTTTAGACGCAGCTGTCAGGGTCTAATAGGAGATGTGACAAACATCTCAGCCCTTTCTGCTAGGTCATTGAATGTCACTGAGATGTCCTCTAAGTTTTCATTCCAAAAGTTCTATGTCCACTTCTTTTAAAAGTGAGCTAGATATAGCCCAGGAATCCCTCTGGAGAATTTGTTTTGAGAAGGAGGAAGGAAGAGGTGAAGAGAGGTAGATGGTCACCAGCACACTCTGAGCTCCAGCTCCAGCAGGATCTGTGAAGCTGCGGCCAACAATGCAGCCCAAATGCAGGAGCAGGGTGCTGCACTCCCCTAGGGCTCTGGGCCATGGCAAATGCGCTGTTTTCCTGGAATGAAGATCTAGTGAACCCTACTCTCACTGCCCTCCTCTGCTCATGAGCTCTGCCTGGGAGCAAAGCTTCTGCAAGTTTCTCATGCCTCTTGCATCTTGAGTCCACTCTGGTCCTTTATCAGAGGATGAGGTAGACACACAGGATAGACATAGGACCGTTGCACACACCCCTCCCTTTCAGCCAGGACAAGCAGAAGCAGCCAAAGGACCTACAGGCCATCAGCATTATTCCCCCAGGGCCCGTGAGAAGGCTGTCTTCTAGCAGTCAGGGCCAGCTCTATTCCACTAATGAGAAAGAAACAGCCGTAGGGAACAGACCTCCAGTGTCTTTTTGCCTTTTTGCCAGGTAAATCCACTCTCTGAGAAGTGTTCAGACTTTCAGATCCGCTCTGTGTGCCCGTTCTCCAGGAGCAGTTTCTATTTGGAGCTCCCAGCCCAAGAGGGGAAGGTCTCTACAAAGGAGCCTGCTCTGAGGTCCATCACCATACCAGCTTCAGTTACTCCCCTCTCACATAAAGGTCACTCAACTTGGCTAGGGGCACTGAGGCAGCTGCAGATGTGCACTGTGCTGCCCTTGTCCCCTACTGACTCTGTGGGCCTCTGTCTCTGGCCTCCACTATCAAGGCTCTCAGGATCTGGCTAATGCAAGAAGGGACTGGAATGGAGTGAAGTCTCCAAGGGAAAGGCCAGAGTGTGTTAGGCCTCCCACATATTATTTACCGACTCCCTTTCATTCAGCCTGACCAGTCTTTCTACACGGTGAGTTCTAGAGATGAAGGCTATACTCCTCTGGTTGACCCACACAAATCCTGCTAATTTACCCCAAGAGGACACTGTGCCCCAGCCTGGCCCGGCCCTGCATTCTTTAGCAGTTCCCTTCCCTTGCCCTGTGGCTGCCCCCATGATCCCTATGCCAGATTATACCAGCCAAAGGTATTCAGTTCTCCAGCTTCTTCACCACAGTTCATTCTTTCTCTGTTGCTTTGCCCACCCCCCCAACACCAATCTGCCTCTTCTCTTTCATCTTCATTTAATTCAGCCAACCACACCCACCTATACCCAGGAAAAACCCCACACCAGAGAATTTCTAACTCCTCCACCCATGCTAACAATTTCTCTCTCACAATTATTGCACAACTGCGCTGTAACCTCAATCCTTTCACCAGAAGCTACCTCAACTCTGACTCAATTACCATTTTCTCCTCCAGAAAATGCTCCCATTCCATTCCTTCAGCTCTATTTCCATCCAAAGCTTCTTCTCCAAACACTAGACCTTACATCAAGGATCTGCTTGTCACTCCAACTCTCAGACTGATACTCTTTCACCATTTTCTGGGTGAGAACCTCCAATCAGTACAGGTACCTTCCCCTTAATTCAATAAGTTTTTATGGAGCATTTACTATATACGTATAGCCCTGGGTTACTCCCATAGGAAATTTTCTTTTAAAAATCTGTTTCTCGATTTCCAGCAAGACCTGGACACCAAATTATGCCACCACCCAGCAAACAGTTAAGGAGCAAGGGTAGGCTGCCCATTTCTTGTCTGGAATACTGTAAATCTGCTCCCTTCTTCAATGTGTTTTATTTACTAGGAGACAGAGTGACAGGATGGAAAAGAAAGCTGGCCCAGAAGTTGGGGAGAAGTAGGGGTTAGGTTGTCTGGCCAGACATATACCAGCTGCATACCCTTGAGCACTTAATCAGAGGTAGACAGTGGCATAGTGGGTAAAATGCTGAGCCTGAAGATCCTCAGTTTCTGAAACTGAAAATGGGGATAATCATAGCACCTACCTCCAGGAGTGCTGTGAGGATCAAAGGAGATCATATTTGTTTAAAAAAAAAAAATCACTTAGCACAGTGCCTAGCACATAGTAGGTGCTCTATAAATACTTTTTCCCTTCCCTTTCCCCCCATTCTCTCAATGCCCCATGTATCTCTCTAAGATCAAAGGTTGTGTATGTGTTAACCTGCATTGGGGAAAGAATTCCCTCACCAAAAGCTCCCCATGCCAATGTAATCAGAGGGAAAGCCCCACTTCCTTTTAATGTGGACATTTTACTCTGCACAGGTTACTTTTCTGCTTAAAGACTTTCAGTAGCTATTCATTGCTTGAAGAACTGGCTCTCAATTTGGGACATTCAGGGATCTCAAAGATCAAAGCCAAACCCATCTCCCCAACCTTGCCTTCTAGTTCGTCAGCCAACCAAATTCTCTGTAAGCTAAATATCTAATCACTGACCCCTTAGGTAACCCACGTCCATGGTCACTCTAGGCTTTGATCCAGCATGTTTTCCCCCACTCCGTTTATCTCATCATCTTTACAATTCCCATCTGTTTCTCAAGGTCCCACCTATCTTGTGGCATCTTCTCCAATCCTCCTGTCCCCAGCACTCTCTCAAATCCTCCAAAGGCCTGAACTTCTTACTGGCTGGACCACTCCCTTTAACAATTAGCTGACACAGAAAATATCTGCTTTTGATGTAATTTCTTGCATCTCCACCATCAGCATTCCGTTACAGTCAAACTCTGCCCTACCCTCCTCCACAAATTAAACCTGATGTTAACTATTGACAACTAGCTTTCGCCCCTTGGTCTAGAACAGGCTCCTTAGAACTCATCTACTCCAGATCCCTTCATTTTCCTCATACTCACAGTGAACTTTATTTGGATTGGTCTGTTTCCGACGGGACATGTTTCCCTGGCCCCGTAGTTCTGGCCTTGTCCAGCTTCACCACTGGAAACGTTCCTGCCTTCTGGTAAGATGCTGACCTAGAGAGAGGGGTAACTGTTAGGCATTCTTCCCTCTGGGTATCACACAGAGAGTAAAAGATTCTTAAAAACAGCCCCATGGAAATAGCATGAAAAACCCAGGCTGTAAAGGAGTCTATGTACCAAGAAATGAAATTACCCACAGAGAAATAGAAATGAACATATTCTTCAGCCTAGGGCCAAAGTCCTCAGAGAATTCAGTGGAAGAGGGGGTCTCTTCCAAAGTCCTTCACAAACTCCATTTGGAGGATGAGCAGATCCTGGAAAGTGATCTTGACCACAGCCACAGGACAAATCGAGAGAAAGACATGTGGGGACCCTGATCCAGGATGATTTGGGGCCCAAAGAAATTCTGCCCATGAATGGCATCTGAGGTAAGCAAAAAGCCTGGAGGGACTGGAGCTCACATTTCACATGCCCACAGGAAGTCAAGTGCTGCACAAGGCAACAACTGGAGCTTCCAGGCAGCTGTCACGCTCACAGTCATTATTTCACCCGGAGGTGACAGAGGCATCAGTCTCTGTGGGATAGGAAAGGTCCCCAAATCCTGGACATCTGTAAATGAAAAGAGTATGGGAAGACCCTGCTTCTGTCTAGCCATCCAAGTGTAATGATGGATGATTGTGCAAACGAGCTAATTCCTCAAAGGGAAGAAAGACCCTGCGCTGTAAGGAGCCCTTTCATGGGTCTGTGCCCACAGAGCCAGGGGCAGAGACAACACTAATGACTTCAGCAGCGAGACTGGATCTGCCCTCCATGACTCGGAAGATTCTGCCGGCAAAGAAAGAAGTTCCCTGTCCAGAAAAGACTGCAGAATACCTATTCCCTCATCCCCTTTCCTACTATAAAAGGAAAAAGAAGTCAAAGCACAAAGGTGCTTCAGAATCTCTTTAGGAGGAAGGGAGCAAGTCAGACCATAATCCTACCAAAGGCAGAGATTCTCTTCTAAGATTTCTAGTCTTCTCCCTCTACAAAGCCATCCCTTTGACATACAAATAGAGCTTATTCTAAATTAACTATGTAGTGATTTAAACTAATAGTGGCTTAATTATATGTCCAAACACTGAGGCATTTACCATTTGTTATATCAGACTCAAAATCAGATCCTGCCCCCCAAAAGAGGCAGAAAGTAGCCCCAAAGATAGACCTCCACGAGAAATGATAAAAGAGCTTTTACTAGGCATCTGCCTCATCCTTAAGCCAAGAGAATCTTTTAAAATCACGAGTTAAAAAAAAAAAAATAAAGCCCAGCCTTCCAACAGGAAAGATTATAAAATGCTACTACCATAGGGAAGGGTTTTCTGCAGCACTAACTTGAGACTTTTTCTTCCTACTCCAGTCCAGTAAGTTAGCCTTCAAATATTATTGCACAAGGTGATTTCACCTAGTTTCCCAAATCAGGCATTTAAAATGTTCCTTGCTTTTTTTTTCAGACCTCGGGGTTAATAAACTAAGACATATCCTTCTGTTGCACAATTAATAAAAAAAATAGCAATAATGACCTTATTTTCACAGAAGTTTCTCCGAGGAAAGGTCTAGTGCCTCTCTCCGGCTCCTTTCAGTCCGGCCAGGTTCTACCGATAATAAGGCTACAGCCCGAGACCAGGGAGCGAAGCGCTTCTGCATAGTCTAAGCTGCCACGGCCCTAGCATCCTCTAATTCCCCCTAGCGGCCGAACCATCTGGGCACAACAACCTGTGGGGTTCCAGGCGGGAGGAGGGACACCCCTTCTTTCCCCATCTCTCCAAATTATTCGCAGACCCCTCTAGTCCGCCCAATAACCAACGGCGCAGCCCTGTGCCCGGAGCAGCAGCCAAAGATCGCGGCTTCCAGCCCCGCTCAGGGGCAGAGCAGGGGCCGCACTAAAGAGGCCGGGGACTTCCGTGCCTGACTTTGCTGAACAAAGAGGGGACGAGGAGACGGAGAGCTCAGACTCGGGGGGATCCAGAGGCCCCCTAACCGTGGCGGCGGCCAGCTGGGCAGCACTCCCCGGAAAGGGCCGCGGTCCCCCGGGACGAGCCGCTGGGAACGAGCCCGCAGCCTCCTCACCTGCGCTCCCCAGCCGCCCCAGGGAGCCAGGGACCTCCACTGAAGAGGCGGGTTATACCTGGGAAATCCGAGGGAAGAGCATGTTACCGCGGCCCGGCCCGGCCCGGCAGCTGCTGTTCAGAACCCAAGCACAGGGCAGGCGTCACGGGTACCTCCCCCCCCCCCAGCACCTCGGGCACTCTCAGCAATCCAGAATTACAAAGTTTTCCGGGTAGCCCCAGACCCCAGGGTGGATGCCCCTCCCTGCCCCCCAAGCCTGGATGGCTCTGCTCCCACGGCCGCCCCTTTGTCACCCCC
>JAJPUD010014769.1:0-39841 GCA_023553655.1 Myrmecobius fasciatus
GTAAGCCTTCTGAAAGGGAGACCAGCTTAAGTCCACCTTTGTGGCTTTATCTGGGATTGTTTTCAGAATCTCAGGATCTGGGAACTGCTCTAGTTTCTCTCCATAAGAGCTGTCTATGGTGAGAGCTCTCTTCTTCTTGCTCATTATGTTTAGCTGAGGTATCAGTTAACAGCAGGGAAATCTGTAGCCCCAGCAGCAGCAGCGGCAGCAGTGGCAGCAGCAGCAGGGGGGGATTTCAATTTGCCCTGGGGCAGTTTGCCGAGTTGACTTCCGGACTGGGGCTGATCTGGCTAGATCCGCACTAGGACCACACTTTCAGCTGCTCTCAATCCACCCTTTATCAAAGGTAGACCTGCCAAAGAACCTGCCCGCAAGCAGAGCAAGGGCCCAAGGGTCTCCCAGGGACTTCCTGGTAGCCTAAAATCTTCTGGTCTGTCCCAGGCCCGGACTTGAACCCTGGCTGCGCCCTAGCGTCTGAGCGCCAGGAGCTGCTCGATCCCCTGCCCATCTAAAACTGACCTCAGAAGTTCTTTCAAAGTAGATATTTGATAGAAGTGCGTTGTAGTCCAAGTGTTTGGTGAAGCCCTCACTCCAGAACCAGTTCAGAGGCTCAGTTTGTCTGTTTTTGAGGGAAGGTCTCAAGAGCTTACAGAGAATGCTGCCTGCAGTTCACCATCTTGGCCGATTTGCCAATATTTTAATATAATTAACATGTAGTGGATATCCTGCCATCTAGGGGAGGAGTGGGGAGTTGGGGGGAAAAATTTGTAACAGAAAGCTATATAAGGGTTATTGTTGAAGAATTAGCCACACATATGTTATGCAAATAAAAAAAATAAAAAAAAAAAGAATTTACCTTCCTGAAAATTCCCAAATGAATTACCTTAAACTTAACTTTAGATAGGGAGGATTATAATATTTTTATTTTCAAAAGTCTCTGAATGGGACTTTCAGGGGTGGAGCCAAGATGGTGGAGAGCAGACACAACTCTCTGTAACCTTCTCTAACTTTCCCTCAAACCAACAACAGATGAAGCCTCTAAACTGGTTTTGAAGACAAAGAATTCACAAATATTTTGAGTACAACACATTTCTAGAAGAAAATACCCTGAAAAAACTTCAGAAGAAGTCTGTTTCAATTGGGAAGGGGGGTGGTCTGCCAACCCAGACAGCAGCACAGGAAGACCAGGACAGGGAGCTGGAGCAGAAAGTCAGAGCATTGTTGCTTCCATGCACCTGGGAGTCTTCTGTGGGTCTCTTGGGCAAATCTGTCCTGATTGTAAGCAGGTGGTTTGGCAGATCTGCCTTTGGGGGGGGGGTAGATTGTGAACCACCGAGCCCCTGAAGAGCACCAGATCTAGCTGTCATTACACAGCACCTTAAAGCAGAACTGCCCAGCACCAGGAAATCAATAAATCAATCAGCAGAACTGCCCTAGGGCAAATGAAAGCAGCTGCCAAATCCTGAGGTCCCTAAAGAAAAAGCCCCAAAGACAGACATGAGCTGGACCCCATGTAACAAGGCTTTCTTTGAAGATTGCATAAAAGATCTTAAAGGAGAGTTAGAAGAGATATGGGGAAATGAAATGATATCATTGCAAAAAAATGGAAGAAAATGGACAAAGAATGCAATGAATAAAAAAATGTAATTGGCCAATTGCAAAAGGAGCTAAAAATGGTACATGAAGAAAATAAGACATTAAAATTGGAATTGAACAAATGTAAGTGAATGACTCAACAAGACTTCAAGAATCAGTCAAACAAAAACAAAAAAAATGAAAAAAATAGAAGAAAATATGAAATATCTCCTAGGAAAAACAACTGACCTGGAAAATAGATCTACGAGAGACAAGCTAAGGATTCTAGGGCTTCCTAAAAGCCATGATGAAAAAAAGAACCTAGACATCATTTTACAGGAAATTATCAAAGAAAACTGCCCTGATATTTTAGAATCAGAAGGAAAAATAACTATTGAAACAATCCACCGATCACCTCCTGAAAGAAACCCTTCCCCAAGGAATATTGTGGCTAAATTTCAGAACTATCATAACAAGCAAAAGATATTACAAGCAGCCAGAAAGAAACAATTTAAATGCTGAGGAGACACAATTAGGATCACCTAGGACCTAACAGCTTCTACCGTAAAGGATTGAAGGGCCTGGAATCTGATATTCCAAAAAGCAAAGGAACTGGCATTACAATCAAGAATAAGCTATCCAGCTAAAATTAACATTATCTTTCAGGAAAGAAGATGTACTTTCAGTGATATAGGTGAATTTCACCTATTTCTAATGAAAAGACCAGAAGTGAACAAAAAAATTGATCTCCAAACACAGAACCCAAGAGAAGCATAAAAAGGTAATAAGGAAAAAAACTCTAGAGAACTGTATTTCTGTTATGGGTAGACTTAGAGAATGATTTTATTATGATAATATGAAAAATAAATGAAAGGTAGAAGAGGGATCATACTGGAAGAAGAGGAAAAAAGAGGTAAAATAATGGAAATTATGTCTCATGAAGAAGCAAAGAAAACCTATTATAATTGAGGCAAAGAAGATAGGAGGATTTGCATTGTGTTAATCTTATTCTCATAAGATTTGGCTTTAAGAGAACATCAGAAATTTTTGATATCACAAAGAAATGTGTCTCCAATTATAGGGGAGTAGGCAGGAAAGGGGGAAAAGAAAGGGAAAGACTAATAGAAGGGAAAACAGAAGAATTAGGGGAAAGGTGTAAAAAATGGGGAGGGGCTCTCAAGGGGGAGAGATGTTTGAGGGAGATGGTCATCAAAAGCAAATATTGAATAGGAGGGAAGGGGGATAGGAAAGAAAAAAGCATAACCTAGGGTAAATAAGATGGCAAGAAATACAAAATTAGTTATTTTAACTGTGAATGTGAATGGAATGAACTCTCCCATAAAGCAGAAGTGGATAACAGACTGGATTAAAAGCCCGAATCCAACAATATGTTGTTCACAAGAAACACATTTAAAGGATAATGATACATAAAGAGTGAAGGTAAAATGCTGGAGCAGAATATATTATGCTTCAGGTGGACAAAAAAAAAGCAGGGATAGCAATCCTGATCTCAGATCAAGTGAAAGCAAAGATAGATCTAATTAAAAGAGACAAGGAAGAAAACTATATCTTACTAAAGGGTACCATAGATAATGAAGCAATATCAATACTAAACATACATGCACCAAGTGGTATAGCATCAAAATTCCTAGAAGAGAAATTAAGAGGGATGGCAAGAAGAAATAGACAACAAAACTATAATAGTGGAGGATCTCAACCTTGCTCTCTCGGAACTAGATAAATTGAACCACAAAACAAATAAGAAAGAAATGAAGGAGGTAAACAAAATGTTAGAAAACTTAGGTAGGATAGTTCTTTGGAGGAAATTAAATGGAGATAGGAAGGAGTTTAATTTTTTCTCAGCAGTTTATGGAACTTATACAAAAACTGACCACATAGGGGCAGCTAGGTGGCGCAGTGGTTAGAGCACCAGCCCTGAAGTCAGGAGGACCTGAGTTCAAATCTGGTCTCAGACACTTAACATTCCCTAGCTGTGTGACCCTGGGCAAGTCACTTAACCCCAATTGCCTCAGCAAAAAAGCAAAAAAACAAAAAAAAACAAAAAACCTGACCACATGTTCGGGCATAAAAACCTCAAAATCAATGCAGAAAGGCAGAAATAGTAAATGCATTTTTTTTTCAGATCATGATGCAATAAAAATCACATGCAATATAAGGTCAGGAAAAAATAGACCAAAAAGCAATTGGAAACTAAATAATCTTATCCTAAAGAATGAATGAGTGAAACAGCAAATTATAGACACAATTACTAATTTCATCCAAGAGAATGACAATAATGAGACAGCATACCAAAATTTCTGGGATGCAGCCAAAGCAATAATAAGGGGAAAATTTATATCTCTAGATGCTTACTTGCATAAAATAGAGAAATAAAATTAATGAATTGGGTTTGCAACTAAAAAAACTAGAAAAAGAACAAATTAAAACCTCTCAATAAAATACCAAACTTGAAATCCTAAAAATAAAAGGAGAGATCAAAAGTCTCCGAATGGAGAGAAGAGAGCTTCTCTCAGAATTTCCATTTAAAGAAAGTGTTCAAGCTAGATTTTTTTTTCATTTTCCACAAAGTGGAATCCTTTGAACTTTTCTATTATGGCTCCAGGGGTCTTGTCATGCTACAAGATCATTCCAACATCGGAACTCATACCCCATCAGTACTCTCTGTCCTTGGAACCCTCTCTCTAACTAGAGAGAGTGGAGATGGAGAGGTTCTCCGAGAACCTCCATTTGGGGGAAGAACTAGAGCTACCCATATCTTTACTATCTTTATTATCCATATTTATATCCAGATTTCACAATCTTGGCTTCTTGTCTGGTACCTTTTTTTTTTTGCACCTCACCCCCACCTACACTCTTCAGTGTTCTTTTGTGTATTGTCTTCTGAAATTTGATTGTAAGCTGTTTGAAAACAAAAGATTTTTCTTCTTTTCTTCCTTCCTTCCTTCCCTTACTTCCTTTCTTCCCTCTCTTCCTTCCTTCCTTCTTTTCCTCAAACTGGGAGAGAGAATATAATAGTTATTGAACTTGAAAGCCATCATTTAAAAAGAAAATTTGGACAACATCTTTCAAGAAATTTCAAAGAAAACTATCCTGATATTGTAGAACCCAAAGAATCCATTGATCACTCTCTGAACTAAATGCCAAAATGAAGATTTCCAGGAACATCATAGCTAAATCCCAGAGCTGACAGATAAAGGAAAAGGTATTGAAAATAGACAAAAAGAAACAATTCAAGTATCATAGAGTTACAGTTAGGGTCACACAGGATTTGTCAGTTTTCATATTAAAGAAACTGGAGTTCTTGAAATATTATGTAGTGGAAAGCAAAAGATTTTGAATTAAAACCAAGAATCACTTATCCAGCAAAACTGAATATAATCTTTCAGGGAAAAAATGGACATTTGACAAAATAAGGTATTTTCAAGCATTTACAATTAAAGGACTAGAGCAGAATAAAAAATTTGACCTTCAAATACAAGCCTCAGTAGAAACATAAAAAAGTTAAAAGGAAAGAAAAATAAAACATGAAATTCAATAAGGTTAAACTGCTTATACGACAAGATACTACTTATAATTCTTAACATCTTTATTACTAGAAGAACAGGTAGAAGGTATATATATATATATATATATATACTACCTTATATACATACATACACACACACATATATATATACATATATATATATATATATATATAAAGAGAGAGAGAGAGAGAGAGAGAGAGAGAAAGAGAGGATATATTGTGACTTTAATGAAATGGTACCCCAAAAAACAAAATAAATGGGTGAGAAAAATTGTACTGGAAGAAGAAGGGAGATTGAGTGGGGTAAATTATACTACAGAAAAGAGACATGAACAACTATAACAATGGAGGGGAAGATAGGTAATGTTACTGGTAGTGGGTAAAGCTTAAACTTCACTGTCATCAAAATTAACTCAAAGGGGCAATAACACACACACACTCAGTTGGATATAGAAATCTATCTTATCTTATAAGGAAAAAGGAAGAGCAATAAAAGAAAGGGGAGAGAGGAACTGATATAATGGTATATTGGGGAATGTGGTGATCAAAAGTACATTTGTGAAAAAGGAAAGGATGGGGAGTAAGGGGGACAAACAAGCAAAACATATCATTGAGGTAAATGTATTTCCCACAATTAGTTATCATAGCTATAAATGTGAATGGGATGAACTCATCCATAATACAGAATTGGATAACAGACTGGATTACATTCTATGCTATTTATACATCTGAAGCAGAGAGACACAAAAGATAAAGGTAAGAACTGGAGCAGAATCCATTATCCTTCAGTTGAAGGAAAAAAAAAAAGCAGGGGCAGCAATCATGATCTCAAAGAAAAAGCAAAAATGGGCCTAATTAAAAGAGAGAGAAAGAAACTATATCTTGCTGAAAGACACCAGAATCAATGAAGTTCTATCAATACTAAACATATATGTGCCAACTAGTGTAGCACCTAAATTTTTGAAGAAGTTGAATGATTTACAAGAGCAAATAGATAAAAACACTCTCCCAATGGAGGATTTCAACTTTTCTCTCTAAGAACTCTTTGATAAAGCTAACAAAAAAATAAACAAAGTCAATCATTGGAATAGATTAGATCCACAGGACAAAATATCAATGACTATAGTAATCTAGTGTTTGACAAGCCCAAAAACCCCAGCTTTTGGGATAAGAATTCACTATTCAATAAAAACTGCTAGGAAAATTGGAAACTAGTATGGCAGAAACTAGGCATTGACCTATACCTAACGTCACATACCAAGATAAGGTCAAAATGGGTTCATAATTTAGATATGAAGAGTTATATTATAAGCAAATTAGAAGAACAAAGGATAGTTTACCTCTTAGACCTGTGGAAAAGGAAGGAATTTGTGGCCAAAGAAAAACTGGAGTTCATTACTGAATACAAGATAAATAAGTTTGATTATATTAAGTTAAAAGGTTTTTATATAAACAAAACCAATGCAAACAAGATTAGAAGTGAAGCAATGAACTGGGAAAAATTTTTCTTATATTCAAGAATTCTGATAAAGACCTCATTTCTAAAATATATAGAGAACTGACTCAAATTTATATAAATTTAAGCCTTTCCCCAACTGATAAATGGTCAAAGCATATGAGCAGATTATTTTCAGATGAGGAAATTAAAACCATTTCTAGTCATATGAAAAAATACTCTAAATCACTATTGATCAGAGAAATTCAAATTAAGACAATTCTGAGGCATCACTATACATATCTCAGATTGACTAAGATGACAGGAAAAGATAATGACAAATGTTGGAGGAGATGTGGGAAAATCACCAATGAAAAGGAAATTAGGGCAATTGGTAGGAGCTATGTTGCCCAATTTTATTCTGATAAATTTGATGAATATCTACAAAAATATAAATTACCCAGATTAACAGAAGAGATAAATGCTTAAATAACTCAATCTTAGAAAAAGAAATTCAAAAATGATCAGCAGGATGATTTCAGAAAGGCTTGGAGAGACTTATATGAACTGATGTTAAGTGACATGAATAAAACAAAGAGAAAATTATACACAGCAACAACAAAAATTATGCGATGATCAATTCTGATGGACGTGTCTTTTTTCAAGAATGAAGTGATTCAGGTCAATTCCAATAGACTTGTGTTGGGAGAGAGCCATCTGCATCCAGAAAGAGGACTATGAGGGCTGAATGTGGATCACATCATAGTATTTTCACCTTTTTTTGTTGTTTGCTTGTTTTTTCTTTCTCATTCCCCCGCCCCCTTTTTGTTCTGATTTTTCTTATACAGCATGATCAATGTGGAAATAGGTTTAGAAGAATTACATATGTTTAATCTGTAATGGATTACATGCTATTTAGGGGAGGGAGTGGGAGATTGGAGGGAGAAAATTTTGAAACACAAGGTTTTGTAAGGGTAAATGTAGAGATCTTTCTTTGCATGTGTTTTGAAAATAAAAGGCTATTAAAAATTTCATATTACATTTAATAATAAATATTAATAATAAAATATTAATAACAAATTCATAGTTTGTATTAAATTTAATTATTTGATTAAATTAATTAAATTAAAATTTGTGCTAAAAATTAAAAAAAAACAAAAATAATTACTAAAAACATAGAAATTATTTCCCATTTTGCAAATGGTCAAAGGATATGAATGGGAAGCTTTCAGACAAAGAAATCAGTTATTTGCAATTATATGAAAAAATGGTCTAAATCATTACTGATCAGAGAAATACAAGTTAAAACAGTTCTGAGGTATCACTTCACATCTATCAAGTGGCTAATATGATAAAAAAAAGGAAAATGTTATATGTTGGAGAAAATGTGGGAAAATTGGGACAAATGCAACTGTTGGTAGAGTTGTGAACTCATCCAGCTTTTCTGGAAAGCAATTTGGAATTGTGTCCAAAGGGCTTTTACACTGTTTGTATACTTTGATCCAGAAATACCACTACTAGGTCTATATCCCAAAGATATCCAAAAAGGGGAAAAGAACCTACATGTGCAAAAATATTTCTAGCAGCTATTTTTGTGATGGCTAAGAATTAGAAATCAAAGGCATGCCTATCAATTGGAATATGACTAAACAAGCTGTGCATTTGATTGTAATGGAATATTATCGTGTTAGGAGGAGTGACAAGCAAAATGATTTCAGAAAAAAAAAACTATAAAAATTTACATGATCTGATGCACAGTGATGTAGACCAACCAGGAGAATGTATTACATAGTAACAGCATTATTGTTCAGTGAAGAACTGTGAATAACTTAAATATTTTCAGCAATACAATGATGCAAGACAATCTCAAAAGACTAATGATGAAGTATCCTTCCCATCCTCAGAGAAAGAACTGATACTGATTGAATACAGACAGAAGCATATTTTTCGCTTTAATTTTTTTTCCTTTTATTTACTTTCCTTTTTGTACAAATGACTAAGGTTTTGCTTAATTGCACATGCATAATCTATATCTGATTCACTTGCCCTCTCAGAGAGAGGGGAGGTTATGGAGGAAGAAAGGAATATAATTTGGAACTCAAAACTTTAAATAAAAATGATTAAAAACCATAAAAGAAAGAAAAAAAAGAAAATGACTCAGTGATTATCTTTTCTAATCCTTTCATTTTTCAGTTAAAGAAATTGAATTTCAGATTAATGGTTCCATCTTCCCTTTCACTTGGTTCCTTCTTAGTATATCTATCTGTAGAAAGGAGCTCATCTTTTGATTTTCATTTCATCATTCATAACTTGAGCTAATTAATATTCCTGGACAAGAAGCTCTATTAGCAAGTTAGTTATGTCCTGTGTGTATGATTAGTTTCACTATGGAGGGTAAAATTCTGTTCCTTGATGATAGTTTTTCATTACGTGAAAATATGCACTTAATGATTACTCTTGCTGGCAATTGAAAACTACAATTCATTCACACATGTAAAATTCAAGCACGTTTTCTCTTATTGGGAGGCAAGAGACCTGGGAGATGTATGTGGAACAAATAATTATATGTGATATTCTTCAATGACTCCATGACCCTATTGATATAGATATATATTTTCCCTTAGGTATCTGCCATAATCCATTGGTGATTTTCCATCTTGAGGGAGCTCTGTGTGAGTTTCTTGAAAATTCTAGATAGAGAATGGTCCCAATGTGTTGCAGGCTTTCCCCTGGTTTGTTTGTCATATCATGGGCAGTAAGCAATGAAACTCTTGGACTGGCTATCCTTTACTCACACTACATGAGCAGACCACTTTCTTTTCTCAAACTTCACAGAATCATAGCATCTTAGAATTCAAATAGTCCAACTTGTACCAGCATGGACCTCTAATCATTGAAAAATGATTATCTTGAAGCCTTCAGTGATTCAGAATCCACCAATTTTGGAAGGAAACTTGGGCCATCTTTAGATAGTTCTAATTACTAGAAAGATTTGCCTTTAATCTGTCTTTTTCTCCCACTCATTGCTCCTATAGTAATTCTGCTCTCTAAGACCAAGCAGAAGTCTAAATACTATTTTACATGAAAGTCCTTTGGTAATTTGAAGCTATCATGTCCTAAATCTTTTAATATGCAAGTTCAACATTCCCAATTCCCTCAATTATTGCTTACGGGGTCCTTATATATCATCTACAATGTCATTCATGTCTTCATATTCTTCTTCCTTCTCTTTCTCCTTCTCCTTCTCCTTCTCCTTCTCCTTCTCCTTCTCCTTCTCCTTCTCCTTCTCCTTCTTCTCTTCTTCTCCTTTTCTTCTTCTTCTCCTTCTCCTTCTCTTCTTCTTCTCCTTCTTCTTCTCCTTCTCTTCTTTTCTGAAGCCATCCCAGTTAGTAAACAGTGTCCCTTAAGTTCTGTGGTACTCAGAATTGAGCATAGTATTCCGGATGTTTTGTGAACTGAGTAGAATATAGCAGAACAGCCACAGTTTTAGTCAGAGATTACAGAAGAGTTTTCTATTTTCTTTTTGGCTTCTATAATTTACAATAACTATATTAATACTGGGGAAAATAAAAGGAAAAAAATACACATTTATATAGAGCCTACTATATGCCAGGTATTATGCTAAGCACTTTACAAATATTATCTCATTTAATCCTGGCCTGGGAAGGTAAGTTCTCTTCCATCTTCATTTTGGTTGAACAAATCAAGGCAAACAGGTAGGTTGACTTGCCCAAGGTCACATTTGTGACCTAAAGTCTGAAGCTGGATTTGAACTCAACTCTTCCTGATTCCAGACCCAACTCTATCCACTGTGCCAGCTAACTGGCCCTAAGATTTTCTTTTCACATCCACTGTTGAATAACTATCCCTTCTCCTTGTTTAGTAATTCACTTATTTATTTTTTGAACTTATGGACAACTTTATATTCCTCCTATGACGTTTCAACTTGGGATCCATAACTCTAGAGCAGGAAGAAAATACAGAGGCCAACTAATCCAACATGTCATTTTACAAATGACAAAAATGAGGTCCAGAGGAGTATTTTTTAATTTTATTTTTTTCCACTAAATAGTATTTTTCCAGTTTTGTGTAAAAATAGCTTTCAACATTCATTTTTGTAGGATTTTAAGTTCCAAATGTCACCATATTAGGAAATAATAATAGAAACAGAGTGTGACTCCCAGGCTTCTGATTCTATCTAGCCCATGACGAGATTGTTTTGGCTGCCTTTTGCTAACTAATACATGAACTAGCTTTTTAGTTTTGTGTAATCTCCAAGTTTAATAATTTGTCTTTGTTGCTTGTATTCTTGACCAGTGCCCCATTGCCTTTGTATTTCAATATTGCGCTCATTCCCCCACAGACTCTATGTGTATTTGTGCCCCCAGACTTTCAGAGGAGAATGGTTTTGGTAATGACTGTTCTTGTTATAGACTCTTAGTAAATACTTTTAATAAAAAAGGAAATGTCTGGTTGATTATTAATGGGAGGCACACCAGTGGGGGGTTGTGAGGAACAGAAATGGAAGTACCACACCATAATCTAAAATTGATTTGCTTTTGAAATTAATGATTTTTTAAAATTAATGACTTCATCTTATTTGCATTTTTATGATTCACAGAAGCAAAATTTCATAGAAGGAATCTTAGAGATTTTTTACCTTTTATATAAGCTCAGTCATACATACATTCACACTTACACTTGATACATACATACATTGCTATGTGTTCTTATGTGTATTGTGTACATGCATAGATGTTTCAGAAACAGATTAATTTATTGTATTATATAAACATACATACACAAAACATACATACACATAAACAGAGGCAGAAGATTAATTTATGTACTATATAAACATACATACACATAAACATACACATACATATAAACATAAACATTCAACAAAACAAACATGTTTTGATGAGGTGGAAGAGGCAATTTGTTGCCTTAATCACTGAATGGGCATTACCTCAGTCAAACTGAAATTTGTTAAAGACCTTAGCTTAAAAAGACCAAGGTCTTCCACTGCATCCAGGGCCACCTCCAGTCATCCTGATCTATATCTGGTCACTGGACCCACACAACTCTGGAGGGGAAAGTGAGGCAGGTGACCCATAGATTTCCTTCACTTAAATCCAATTCACTTGCAAGTCATGGTATCCCCTCCCTGATGTCATGGTCCTCTTCAAGAATGAAGGACAAAGAAGAGCAATGTCATCTACTACATACATACATATATACACATATACACACTTACACACATATACATCTATATATATATAGATGCATATGTGTGTATATATTTATATCTATATAAATACATAGATATATATACACACATATATATATAATAGATATATAAATATATAAATAGATATAGATATAAATAGATAGATATAGATATCCAATTTTTGATAAACTGGCATGGAGCATTCCCAAAATTTTATTACAATGTTAAGTTTTAATAGCTTTAATTTTTTGGAATACTCAAATATACATGTGCATATGCATGTATACACAAATGCACATAGAACTAGACACATGCATATGTGTAGGGTGTGTGTGTGTGTGTGTGTGTGTGTGTGTGTGTGTGTAGATCTATCCTCTCTCTCATACCTACTGGCCGTAAGATCCTTGACAAATCACTGCTCAGTGCTCCAAGCCTATCCATAAACCTATTTGTTGCAGAGCAGAGGCTAACCTGCATTAGTAGCCCAAGAATTCCCTTTCTCAATGGTATGATAATTCTAGTCCGAAAAAGACCATAAGTTTTAGATTTTTCCTGAAGCCCAGACAGGACCAGTGACATGCTGAATATCACAAAGACAGAAGAGTCACAGTCATTATTCAAAGATTCTAAATCCATTTTTACCTCAAAAGAAGAAAAATCTAATATTAGGTGAAATAAGAAATGCTAAGGGGTAAAATCCCAGGCAACCAACAATGTTTCTCATGATTAATTAAACCACTTGAATTTCTCCCTTAACATCTTTCTATGGAAAATTGCCTGTCTCCTGTTTCATTTCTGTTGTGGATGCGGGAATTATTAAGGACTTCCATTTCTCCATTCTCTGGTTAAATGCTTGTCCATCTCAGTTGCCTAGTCTTTTTATTGTTTTTTTTTTTCCCTTTCTTTCTGTCACTCAGGAATTAGATAAAGGCAAAGATGTCTTTCTTACAAAATATTCAGATTCCCTTAAGCATCTTGATATTGAGCATATGATAATGGGAATAAGGGCTGGTACTGTGATTTCATGATTATAGGGAACTCTCAGCTGAGGGAAGAGCCTCTACCAATGTAGATCTCCACTTTCTTTTCAACTTAGATTCTTCATTAGCTCTCTGGAGCATTGAGAAATTAAATGACATTCAAAGTTACAGAGTAAATAAGTGTTAAACTTGAACTCAGATCATCTTGGCTTTGAAACCAGTTCCATATTCACTATCCCATGTTTACCTTTCTTTAGCATAAATACAGTGTATACCAAGATATTCCTAGCCAAGCCTTTTCATAGCAAAAAACCTGGAAACAAAGTAGGTGCCCATTGCTTGGGGAATAGTTGAACAAATTATGTTATTTGAATGTAATGGGATATTATTGAGTCCTGCTCAGATTCAGCCAAGTGCTGAGTGGTAAACCATGTACTGCTCCAGCTCCTTGTGCTCTGTTGGAACAAAGACAAATATGATACAGGCCAAAATCATCCTAGTTCTTTTTGTTGATACAAATACTTCATTCAAAACTGTTAGCCAGCATCAAGTTGGACCCTTTAATTTTATGATAAATCTCAGAAAAGAATAAGCATTTGACATGGACAAAGATGAAACCCAACTGAGAAAATGACAATCCAAGAGAATTCTAGACATTTTCTTCTCCAGAAAGGGAAGAGACTATTTTATAGAAAAATAGTGGGAAATCACTTGAATTAGAACTTGGGGTTAATCCATTAGATTGTACCCAGAGTCAGTGGGCACTGTGCCCATGATAAAGGCAGGCTTCCCAGAATGCTAGTGTACAACCCTCTGCATTTTTAATGAAGCCCATGTGTGCTGGCTCTGGTAAACAAAGCCAGTGGGGATGGCTCCTGCTTCAGTACACATCCTAACTGGAAAATGACACCCACCCCACGGAGTACTCCCAAGACTTGTGGATGGTTCAATGCAAGCTTCATTGAAACCTAATTGAAAGTAATTAGACTGAATGAGATTACATGGAATCTTAACTGGATAATTAGAACAATTAGATTAAAAAGGGGAGCTGCTGAGCCCTAATATTGCTAATTGGAAGCACAATATTTGTTGCATTAAATATCTTCCAGCACCTCATCCTAAACACTAGATCCAAAAAGTCATTAAGAGATACTTTGCTATGACTGTACTAGAGAACTAGCAAGCTGTTTCCTGCTCATTTCTCATGCTGGCAAGGTGCCCATATTTGGAATCTACTCTTATTTCACCTCTGCCACTTGGTTTCCTAGCTTCTGTCAAAGCACAAGTCATATGCCACCTAAAATCAAGAGAAGTAGAGGCAATGATTGTAGACAAAGAGAAGAAGTAAAGACACTAATTGTAGATGACTTTTTCAAGGACCTTAGCTGGGAAGGGAAGAAGAGCCATACACAGCAAGAGTTATAGGATAAAATGAGAAATTTTTTTCAGAATGAGAGAAATATGGGTTTGTTTGTAGATTTGTAGGCAAAGGGAAAGAGCAGGACAGAAAGATTAAAGATTAGAGAAAGTGGGAATGATAAAGGTGATGCTTTTCTGGAGAAGTCAGGAGGGGATGAGATCAAAAGTGTATAGAGACAGGTTGGTTTTGGTCAAAAGGGCAACATCTTTATCTGAGATTGAAGTGAAGAAGGAGATAATAGAGAAATGCATCAAATTGATGTGAAGAGGAGGGGAGAAGAAGGAGTTCTTAAAAAATGCCTTCAATTTTTTCAGTGAAACATGGTAACATCTTTAGCTAAGAAAGTAAAAAAAGGTATGCTTTGTGAAGCTTGGGGAGAGATAATTCCCAAATTATTTATCAAGCTATCCAAACAGCTGTTTTGAAGAGTGGGGTATCAAAATAATTAGGAAACAATTGTTGGAGGACCCCAAAAAAGTAAAGGGGATAAGCTTGTCCTTGAATCAAGGATCAAAGGGTGTGTGATTCCTTTAGAAACATGAGACCTGAGGCGTGCTGGAGATTGCTATTAATGGTTTCATTATTGGCCTTCTTAAGTTGTCTTAGAAAACAGCAGCCTTCAAGGAAGCACTCTGTTGATAAGAGGACCATACCTTCCATATATGGATATCTCTTTTCAGTACAAGCTTATTGCAAATGATGGGTGTGGACATATGGAAGGGCATGATCACAGAAGGAGGGAAGGAGGCAAGGAGGAGGGGTCAAGTGATGAGGAGAGGCAAGACTAGGAGGAGGGGACAGGTGATAAGGAGAGGCAAGACCTGTAGGAGGGAATATGTGAGGGGCAGGGCTAGGCTAGGAGAAGAAAGATATAAGAAAGGTGGGTGGTAAGGACAATGGGGCAGCTATAGAAGAATTGGGGCTGAATAAAGAACCACCATGATCTATATTCTTCTGGCTTGACTCTTCTTGTGACCAGCTCTAATTGGCCGAATGCACATGGAAGCTCTGGAGGTGAGATAAGTCCTGATACCCATAAATTTGTTAATTTAGATAGGAATTAACAAACAATAATAAAATATGTTTGCCTTAAAGCATGGAGGGCCCATGAAAATTGAATGACAGATTTTTAGCTGACCTAACCAATCAGGATCCTTTTATCATTTTCTTCCCCATCTTCATTCATCAGCGGTGAATTGAATGAGCAAAAACATCAGCTGGTGGAAGTAATCCAGGATTGGGCTTGGCAAGAAATGATTGATTTACAAACAGATGAGGTAGCAAGAAATTTGAAAGTGGTGGATAATATTTAGTGGAGTCAAGATAGGGAAGGCAGGGAAATTTAACCAGGGCAAAGTCTAGGAAAGTACTGAACAATAAAATGGAGGAGACAATAAGGACAAAGAACTTTGTGGATGCTTAATAAAAGCCCATTGAAATATTTTGTGAATTTCCATTTTCACATTTGATTTATCTGAGCCAAGGAGTTCCCTGTCAGGTTTCAAACTTCTTGATAAATTATATTCTCTTCTAAAAGAATGTTTTGGAGCATGGAATCAAATGTCATATTTTTAATGACATAATTGACCATCTTGATTATGCAATTAGCATGGGTGCCATAATTACATAATTAGAACACAGAATCACATCATAATTGAGAAGCACAATTTGATAATTTGGACTATAATTGTATAATGATGAGCCTTACACAACACCATGCGACACATGCAGAGAGAGAGATTTCTAGAGTTTAGTGATGTCTAGATTTTCAGGTGGTAAAAGTGCTTAAATCAGAGTCAGAAGGCCCGGGGTCAACACCTGGATTTGCTGCTTACTCTCTGTATGCCTTGGGTAAGATTTTAACCTTGCTGGGACTCAATTTCCTCATTTGTAAAATGAGAAGATTGCATTAGATGACCTTTGAATTCCTTTACAACTCAGGATCTAGGCTTGATCCTAAGATTTTAATTTATCTGGGCCTCATTCCCCAATCTATTAAAGAAGGGGATTGAAATAGATCTCCTCCAAGGTTCCTACTCTAACACTACAGTGCTATGGCTTCAGAGGGTCCTTCTAGCTCTGAAATCTATGAATTCATTTAGGAGAACAATCTCAAAATGGGGAGTGTATTACTCCCTCATTTATAAAGCAGTCTATAAATATTTCATTTGTTCCTTGCAACTTTGGATGGTAGATGCTATTATCATTTCCATTTTTCATATAAGGAAACTGAGGCAGATAGGGTTTAAATGACTTGCCTAAGATTACACAGCTACTAAGTTTCTGAGGCTGGATTTGAATCCATATGTTGCTAATTCTAGGCCTCTGTCTGCTGTGCCATCTAGCTGCCTTTAAGTTATATCTGTTGACTTGGGTACCCTTTAAGTAAAAATCAAATGGAAAAGATTACAAGGACTACTGTATAGATGAATGGGAGGGGTCCTAGAATTCTTACTACTACAAATTCACACACAAACACACACATACACACACATACACACACACACATATATATACACATTCACACATATAATATTTAATTTTATATATTTATTTAGCATAAATATATAAAATGTGAACATACATATTTATATATAAATAAAGCTTTACATTTCTATATAAAATATTCATACTTTATATACAATTTATATTTATTTATATAATTATATATTTCAAAATACTTCATGTATTTATATATGCTACTATGGATATATATGTATGTATACACATAATAGAAGCGCATTTATATGTAGGATTGATTTGATTACTGCTCCCAGTACAACAAACAAGAAGCAGGGGCATGCATGTAGTGCCAGGTCATGGATGGCAGAATGTGATGTGAAACATGATCTGGAGCTTTCTTCATCAGTTAGGATACCTAACCTCCAAGTGGATTTTCATAGCAAAATGAATGAATTTCTTCTAGGAGAAATACCATGCTTTAGGAAGGTTTGATTCTGAGGGAGTTAATTAAGTGAGGAGGCAAGGCCAGGAATGATTGACAAAATAATTAGAGTAGTTGGCTAGATGCAATGCAGAAACCCAAATCAAGATATATAGGTAATAATTGTGAGGTACCCATCTTGGTCTAGGTCCTATCTAGAGATAGGAACATTACTGTTTTTGGTGGTGAGGTAGCATCTGGCCAAAAGGGGGAAGAGAATGGGTAGATAATTCATTGCAAAACATATTCATTAAACAGTTTCCACAATCAAAGCACTATGCGAAGTACTAAAGATATATGGGCAGGTGGATGAGTGGGGTGTGGAACAGACATGATGTTATCAGCACCAAGAAATATTGGTCATGAATGTACTCTATCTGTGCCTATAGATAGATTTTCAACAATTTGTGACCTTAAAAGAATTGGTTATGGTACTATAAGATTAAGTGATTTGCCCAGATCAAAAAGTCTATATGTATCTGAGTCAGGACTTTAACCCAGGATTTTCTGGCAATGAGATCAGTTTTCTATCTACTCTGCCACACAATCTCTCTAAGCGTGAGGAAAATAAAGATGGAAATGAAAGCTAGTCCTTATCCTGCAAAAATTTACATTTTCATCCTGGAAGGATGAGAAAACTTAGCCAATAAGATTCTTCCTCAGGAAGTAAAAATCTATAGTAGGAAAAAAACACATCACTCCTTGGGTGTGTGAAACTCATTGAAAGCATCTATGTGTCAGAAGGACTTTTTATTCAAATTAGAAAGTTCTAAAGTGAATTGCAGGGAATGTTTCACTCATGGCTATGAAAATGAATTAAACAAAGTGAAATTTTAGATTGGTGTCCAATTTTACCCAGGTCATTTGCATCCATTTCAGTCTTATTCTAAGTTTGTGCATAGTTTGATATACTGAGGGATGTACAACATCATCAGTGGAGGCATTCTTATTAATGATGGTAAGTAGTATATAATGACTTGCATCAAATGTGAGATATTTCTATTCCTGCAACTCTTGAGTGACAGTTATCTGTGTTCCAAGTGAAGGTTGAGCTCTCTTCTGGAAAAGAAGATGAAGGGGTGCAAAGAACACCTCTTCACACTTCAGGTTGTTAGAGAGAATGAATGGTTTCTATAGGAAATAGGAAGAATGTTTTAATTGAGGTAAAAGGGATGATATGAGAACAAAAACTTTTTCTTGGTCAAATGTTGAAGAGCAGAAAAGTATTACATAGAGACAAAGAGAAAGAAAAATGTCTCCATAATTAAGGTTGAAATATATTTAGCTTCTTCTTGAAAAGGAGACCACTGAATGCTCTGAGAGAAGAAGCTTCTGATCCACTTAAGAATGTAGAGTAACAGATGTGGAACCAAAATGATAAAGTAAAGAACTTGCCTGATATGTTAAAAGAACCCTATGATAATCAACTAAAAACTACTAGAAACAATTAACTTTAACAAAGTTTCAGGATATAAAATAAACCCACACAAATCATCAGTATTTCTATGTTACTCTCAAATTCCACCAGCAAGAGACAGAAAGAGAAATCCCATTTAAATTAAATGTAGGAAATATGAAATGTTTCTACTTGCTAGTAGAAAACTTGCTATATGAAATATACTACTTGCTAGTACAAAACCAGGATCTATATTAACACAATTACAAAACACTTTTCATACAAAGGTAAATCTAAACAAAAGGAAAAATATCAATTGTTTATGGATAGGGTGAGCTAATATATTATCAATGACAATTTCACCTAAATTAATCTAAGTATTCAGTGTCATACTGAACTGCCAAAAACTACTTTATAGAGCTAGAAAACATAATAACAAAACTCATCTGGAAGAATAAAAGGTCAAAAATATCAAGGAAATTAATGGAAAAATGAAAAGGAAGATGGCCTAGTAGTATTAGATCTAAAACTATAGTAATCTAGCATTTGATAAGCCCAAAGACTCCAGCTTCTGAGAAAAAGAACTCAGCATTTGACAAAAATAACTGGGAAAATTGGAAAATAGTATGGCAGAAACTAGCCATTGACCAAAATAAAATATCCTATGCCAAAATAAAGTGGAAATAGATTCATGATTTGGATAGAAAGGGTAATATTATAAGAAATTAGGAGAGCAAGGGATAGTCTACCTGTCAGATCTTTGGAGAAAGGAGAAATTATGGCCAAATAAGAACTATAGAAATGAAATGCAAAATGGATAATTTTGAGTACATTAAATTAAAATGGTTTTGCACAAACAAAACCAATGTATCCATGATTAGAAGCATAAAGCTAAGAAACAATTTTTGTAGTGTTTCTGATAAAAGTCTCATTTCTAAAATATATAGAGAACTGACTCACATTTACTAGAATACAGTGATTTCCCAGTTGATAGATGGTCAGAAGATATGAACATACAATTTTCAGATGAAGATATTAAGTTATTTGTAGTCATATGAAAAAATGCTCTAAACCACTATTGATTAGAGAAATGCAAATTAAAACAACTCTGAAGTACCGCTTCATACCTTTCAGATTGGCTAAGGTGACAGGAAAAAATAATGATAAGTGATGGAAAAGAGATGGGGAAACTGGGATCTTGGTGCATTGTTAGTGAAGTTATGAACTGATCAAACTATTCTGGAGAGCAACTTAGAAATTTGCCCAAAGGGCCATAAAAATGTGACTACTATTTGATTCAGCAGTCTCACTACTGTGTTTGTATCCCAAAGAGATCATTAAAAAAGAGAAAGAATCCACATGTACAAAAAGTGTTTGTAGCAGTCTTTCTGTAATGGCAAGGAAATGGAAATTGAGTGGCTACTCATGAGTTGGGGAATGGTTGAATAAGTTATGGTATGTGAAAATAATGGAATATTATTGTTTGATAAGAAATGATGAGCAGGCTGATTTCTGAAAAGCCTGGAAATACAAGTATGAACTGATCTTGAGTAAAATGAGCAGAACCAAGAGAACATTGTATATAGCAACAAGAAGTTTGTGTGATGATCAACTGTAATAGACTCAACTCTTCTCAACAATGTAGTGATTGAATGCAATTCCAATAGACTGGGGATGGAAAAAGCTATCTGTATCCAGAGAGAGAACTATGGAGCCTGAATGTGGACCTAAGCACAGCCTTTTCACCTTTTTGTTTGTTTCTAGTGTTTTTCCCCTTTTTGTATGATTTTTTTCTTTCACAATATGACAAATATTGAAATATATTTAAAAGAATTGTATGTATTTAATTTATAGATTACATGTTGTCTTGGGGAGGGGAGGGAAGGAAGCAAGGGAGAAAAATTTAGAACATGAAAATCTTACAAAAATGAATGTTGACAATTATTTTTACATGTATTAAAAATACTACTGAAACTAATAAAAAAAACTTTAAAAAAAAAGGATTTGCCTGAGTTCTTCCCAAATCCCTTCCAAATAACTTTAAACTTTAACAAATTAACATTTGATAGAATTCACAAAAAGAAGTGAAACACTTTTCCAACCCAAGATAAATATGGAAAAAATCATACAAAAATTCACTAAAAACAAGAACTCCTAAAAAAGTAGAATTGACCAAGTGGAAAAGGAGGTACTTTTAAAAGCTCACTGAAGAAAATAATTCCTTAAAAGTTAGAATTGGGCAAGTGAAAGTTAATGATTTTATGAGACATCAAGCAACAATCAAACAAAATCAAAAGAATGACAAAAATAGAAGAAAATGTTAAATACAACTGACATGGAAAATAACTAACTGGAAAATAGGATGATTCAACTATTTGAAAGTCATGATAAAAAAGAGTTTAGATATCACTTTTCAAGAAATTATCAACAAAAACCATTTTGATATTGTAGAACCAGAGAATAAAATAGAAATAGAAATAACCAGCAATAACCTCCTAAAAGAAATCCCCAAATGAAATATTATAGAAATATTATAGCCAAATTCCAGACCTCCCAGATCAGGGAGAAAATACTGCAAACAGCAAAACAACAGCAACAACAAGCCAAACAAACAAAACAAAAAAACCCAAACTAATAACAACAACTAAAACTCCCAACAATTTAAATATCATGGATATTTAACAAGATTTGACAGGTTCTATATTTAAGGATGAGAGCGTTTAGAATATGATATCCTGGAGGGCAAAAGACCTAAAATTGCAACCCAGCATCACTTACCCAGCAAAACTGAGTATAATCATTCAGGGGATAAATGGATATTCAATGAAATAGAGGATTTTCAAGAATTCCTAATGAAAAGACCATAGCTGAATAGAAAATTAGACTTTCAAATACAAAACGCAAAAGCATAGGAAAGTAAACAGGAAAGAGAAACCACAAGAAATTCATTAAGTTTAAACTGTTTATATTACTAGATGGGAAAATGATATTTATAACTTTTAAAAACTTTCTCATTTTAAGGGCAATTAAATGAAATACACATAGAAAGCAGATGTATGAGTTGAAATTATGATTATCTAAAAAAATAAAGAGCTGGACAAAACTTTTACAATGGAGGGGAATGTGGAGGAAGTGGGGAGGGAAAAACATGAATTTTATTGTCATCAGAATCGGCTCAAAGAAGGAATAATATATAAATTAAACACATATTCAGTTGGGTGTGAAAATCTATTTTACCAAAAAGAAGAGTAGTAAGAGAAGATGATAAAAGAAGGGGTACAGAGAGCTTATAGAAGGGAGAGTGGTTTGGGGAAGGTAAAATCCAGAGATACTGGATAGTGTAATGGGGAAAATGCATAGGAGGAAAGAAGGTGAGAAGTTCACAATTGGCAATTATTACTGTAAAAAAAATTTACACTGATAAATTTCTTCGGTAAAGACATCATTCTAAATCTCAAAGATTTCATTTCAAGCCTCAAACAGAGAAAATGGAGTCAAGTTTATAGAAATAAGAGCCATTTTTTCATTCATAAATGGTCAAAGGATAAGAACAAGCAGTTCTTAAACAAAGTAATCAAAGCTATCTATAGTCAAATGTACTAATTCACTATGGAA
Source organism: Myrmecobius fasciatus (assembly GCA_023553655.1). Classification (NCBI taxonomy): domain Eukaryota; kingdom Metazoa; phylum Chordata; class Mammalia; order Dasyuromorphia; family Myrmecobiidae; genus Myrmecobius; species Myrmecobius fasciatus. Next base: position 22,146 of record JAJPUD010014769.1, read on the forward strand.
GAGGGAAATGCAAATTAAAATACCCTGAGCTACTATCTTACATCTCTCAAATTTGCTAATAACATTGGAGGGCATGTGGAAAAATCCAAAAAATTAGTATACTATTAGTGAAATTGTATACTGATTTAACCATTCTGCTATGCAATTTGGAACTATGTCCAAAAGACTATAAAACCATGAATACCCTTTGACCACCACTACTTATTTATCAAGAGATAAAAAACAAAAATGAAAAGAATCCATGTGTAAAAAAATATTTATAGAAGCTCTTTTAGTGGTGGCAAAGCATTGGAAAATTAGAGGATATCCATCAACTGAGGAATGACTGAATAAGTTGTTTTATATGATTGTGATAGAATATTATTGTGTTGTAACAAATGATCAGAATGCTCTCAGAAATAAAAACATGAAAAGATTTACATAAACTGATGCAAAATAAAATGAGTAGAAGCAGGATAACATTGTACACCATAACATCAATATTATATGATGATTTACTATGAATAAGTTAACTGTTCTCAGCAATATAATTATTCAAAATAATTCTTTGGGACTTATGATCAAAGAGGCTGTTCATCTTCAGAGAAAGAACTGGTAGAGACTGCATGCAGATCAAAAAATACGTTTTGTTTCCTTATTTTTTGTCTGTGTTTTTTCACAGAATTACTTACCTGGAAATGTGTTTTGCATAATTACATATGTATAATTTATGTCAAATTACTTGCCTTCTCAATTGAAGAGAGGAAAAGAAGGGAGAGAATTTGAAACTCAAAGGGTGACAAAAAAGAATGTTAAAATTATTTTGTAATTCAGAAATATTAAATATTAAATAAGGAAACAAAGAATATAGAATCACAGAAGCTATCAGGGGACAAATAACAGAATAAAGGGAGGAAGAAGAGAAGAGCAAAATATTTGGTAATTCTCTGCTCAAGGATACTGATTCAGCTATATTTCAGCCTGGCAACAATGGAAAGGTCTATTGTTTACCATACAGAGGGCATCCTAAATCTTATAAAAATTAATGACAGCTATTTATTTCTGGTGTTTGATGTGAGCATAAATGACACTTCTAGAAGGAGTCTCAAGAATATTGTCAACAATTATCTAGTCTTATGACAAAAACTGGGAACAATTAGGAAACATGATGTTTTTTTTTATTTATTTTTATTTATTTATTTATTTACCATTTCTCCCTGCATACAAAGAGAAAAAATCAATTTGAGAAGTGACACCTGGCTCAAAAATTGGTGTGTGAGAATATGACTTGTATTTCTGGATTAAGGCTTGTAATGGGCAAAAATGGAATACTCCTACCAAAGCTGGTAAGAACATAGTTGCCTGATGTCCTTTGACTCTAATTAAGAGGATTTTATTCCAATAAAAGACGGGGAGAAAGAAGACTGCTTATGGATAGTGTAACTACAAATGAGGAAGAAAAACAATTTTGAGACACCCAGAAATTCACTGAAAATAAAACCAGGAAAAATAACCAATCATAAACACAAAGTTTCAAGTAGCCATAGATAAATTCCTAATATTTAAGCAATAAATAATAATTATGTATTCTAATATTCAAGAATATAATTATGAGAAAGACACAAAGAAACAGTTCTGATGAGGGAAAAATGGAATTTCTCAGAAGCCAGTGTAGTTGCATTGGAAACATGGTAACAAACTTAGATTCTTATTAAAAATGACAAAGATGGAAGGAAAGAGGGTAGGCAACAGAAGATAAGTATGAATGGAACACAGTCTTATAAAAAATAGCATGAGAAATGTGAAGTACAGAATTAGCTAAGGTTGGTAAGAAAAATTAAGGATAATAAAAAACCAAGGATTTATTATGTTTACTACATTGGCAGGGGAAGGGGCAAAAAGTTCCAAGGATAGTAAATGCCTTTGCTTGGGATGGATGATATGAGAATAAATGACCACACAGAAAAGATAAAGTAATTGAATTTTTTGTTTCCATTTTCTCTACAAAGAGAATGACCTTTACAGTGAAAATGACAAAGAAAAAAAAAGATTAACCGGGAGTTGATCATCAAGATAAAGAGATATTAAGAGAGTATCTTCATAAATTCAAGTCATTTTGTCTAGATGAACTCCATCCTTGATTCCAAAAGAACAGGCAGATTTGATTGCTTAGTCATTGTTAGTGACATTTGAAAGATAATGGCAAAAAGAAGTACCATAAAATTGGAGAACTTAAAAGTTATACTGATTTTCAAAAAAAAAAAAAAAAAAAGGCAAGAGAGCAGTCTATGAACTATAGGCCAGTGAGCTTTACTTTAAATCCTGGTAAAATTCTAAAATGGATCATTAAAAAGATAGTTGGTGAACAACTCTAAAGGGAAATAGTGATTTTAAGGAGCTAGAATACATTATCAACAATAGGTCATACCAGATTAATTTCATTTCCTTTTTGACATAATTACAAGTCATTGGGGAAAAGGTTGTGGTCAGAATTTACCTAAGCATTTAATAAGGTATCTGATACTCTTCTTGTGGCTAAGCTGGAGAGACATGGATAAGACAATAGTGTGTTCAAATAAATTCAGAACTAGTTGGATGGCTGGACTCAAAGAGTAATTGTTAATGATTTAATGTCAATATGGTGGGGGCAGCTAGGTGGTGCAGGAGATAGCATACCAGCCCTGAAGTCAGGAGGACCTGAGTTCAAATCTGGACTTAGACACTTAATATTTCCTAGCTGTGTGACCCTGGACAAGTTACTTAACTCCAATTGCTTAGGAAAAAAAATGTCAATATGGCAAGAAGTCTCCAGTGTACCACTTCAGGGATCTTTGTCTAGTCTTGGGGTATTTTACATTGTTATCTTTTTTTGTTTTGTTTATTAAAGCTTTTTATTTACAGAACACATGGATAATTTTTCTACATTGACTTTTGTAAAATTTTCTGTTCCAAATTTTTCCCTCTTTCCCCCCCCACTCTCTCCCCTAGACTGCAAGTAGCCCAATGCATGTTAAATATGTTAAAATATATGATAAATCCAATATGTGTTCACATTGTTATCCATGACTTAGGTAAAGACATAGAAAGAACATTTAACAAATTTACAAATGACACAAAGCTGGGAGGGTTAAATAAAACATTATATTACATGTTTTAAAAGGATTTTAACAGGCTAAATAGAGCACTGGACTAAATTTAGTAAGATGAAATTCAGTGAGGATGAATGTAAAATCTCATAGTTGGGTACAAAAAAGATAAATTTCACAAGTATATGATGAACACAATATGCTTAGACAGAAGTTTTATTTGTTTTATTTATTTCAGCAGGGATTTTTTTTTTTTTGGATTATGAGCTCAATATGAGTCACCAGTGAGATACTAATACTAACTTTTAATATTCATAATAGCTGCATAGCACTTTAGAGCATATAAAGTGTTTTACATATGTTAATTTATATGCATATTATGTGTATATGTATAATATGTATATAACATAGCAATCTTGTGAGATTGTTAGCTTCCTTTCTCAAAAAGTGATGAGAATAATGTCACAAAAGGTTAATGACTTGTCCAGAGTCACAGAAAGTGTGTAAGGCAAGATTTGAACTCAGGCCTTCCTAATTTTACATCCTGTATTCTATCTACTATGCCATTTAGCTAATGCAGTTTTGAGCACATTAAGACTGGCATAGCTTCTAGAAATAGAGGATAGTCTCATTAATTTTTTTCCTTGTCATGATTCATCTGCAATTTATACTTAGGGAAACTTTAGCTTCAGAAAGAAATAATTGATCTGGTGAGTATCTAGAAGAAGGCTCTTATTTGTGCCAGACTCTTATTGACCATGTTTCATTCCCTTCTCAGGGATATTTCTGACATTCCAAACTTGTCATAGCAACATTCCCCTTCTCCCTGTTTTTTTTTAATTAAAGCTTTTTATTTGCAAAACATATGCATATGTAAGTTTTCAACATTGACCTTTGCAAAGCTTTCTGTTACAAATTTTTCCCTCCTACCCCCACTCCCTCCCCTAGATGGCAGGAAGTTTAATCCATGTTAATTATGTTAAAATATTTGACAGATCCAATATGTGTATACATATTTATACAGTTATCTTGCTATACAGGAAAAAAAAACAAACAAACCCTGAGAAGAAAAACATAATGTAAGCAAATATCAATAAAAAGTGTGAAAATGCTATGTTGTGGTCTACCCTCAGATCCCACAGGCCTCTCCCTGGGTGTATAGGGCTTTCCTCATCACTGAACAATTGGAACTGGTTTGAAACATCTCATTGTTGAAGAGAGCCATGTCCGTCAGAATTGATCATCATATAGTCTTGTTGCCATGTATAATAATCTCCTGGTTCTGCTGATTTCACTCAGCATCAGTTCATGCAAATCTCTCCAGGCCTCTCTGAAATCATCCTGTTGGTTGTTTCTTACAGAACAATAATATTCCATAACATTAATATACCATAATTTATTCAGTCATTCTTCAATTGATGGGCATCTATTCAGTTTCCAGTTTCTTGCCACTACAAAAAGGGCTGCCACAAAGATTTTTGCACGTATGGGTCCCTTTCCTTCCTTTAAGATCTCTTGGGGATATAGGCCCAATAGAAACACTGCAGGATCAAAGGGTATGCACAGCTTGATAACTTTTTGAGCATATCTCCAAATTGCTCTCCAGAATGGTTGGATCCATTCACAACTCCACCAACAATGCATCAGTGTCCCAGTTTTCCCATATCCCCTCCAACATTCATCATTATCTTTTCCTGTCATCTTAGCCAATCTGACAGGTGTGTAGTGGTATCTCAACATTCTCTTAATTTGCATTTCTCTGATCAATAGTGATTTGGAGCACCTTTTCATATGACTAGAAATAGTTTTAATTTCATCATCTGAAAATTGTTCGTTCATATCCTTTGACCATTTATTGATTGGAGAGTGGCTTGAATTCTTATAAATATGAGACAATTCTCTATATATTTTAGGAATGAGGCCTTTATCAGAGGCCTTAAATTTAAGGTTGATTTCCCATTTTATTGCTTCCTTCCTAATCTTGTCTGCATTAGTTTTGTTTGTACAAACATTTTTTAACTTAATATAATCAAAATTATCTATCTGGTGTTCAATTAAGAGTTCCAATTATTCTTTGGACACAAATTCCTTCCTTCTCCACAGATCTGAGAGGTAAACTATCCTATGTTCCTCTAATTTGCTTATAATATCACTCTTTATATCTAGATCATGAAGCCATTTAGATCGTATCTTAGTATGTGGTGTTAGGTGTGGGTCAAGCTCTAATTTCTTCCATACTAGTTTCCAATTTTCCCAGCAATCTTTGTCAAATAGTGAGTACTTATCACAAAAGCTGGGGTCTTTGGGTTTATCAAACACTAGACTGCTATAATTATTGCCTGGTTTGTCCTGTGATACTATTTTATTCCACTGATTGACTGCTCTATTTCTTAGCCAGTATCAAATGGTTTTGATGAGCACTGCTTTATAATATAATTTTAGATTTGGCACAGCAAGGCCATCCTCATCAGCCTTTTTTCCATTAATTCCCTTGAGACTCTTGACCTTTTGTTCTTCCAAATAAACTTTGCTACTATTTTTTTCTAGATCTGTAAAATAATTTCTTGGGAGTTTGATTGGTATGGCACTAAATAAGTAAATTGGTTTGGGTAGTACTATCATTTTTATTATATTTGCTCAGCCTATCCATGAGCACTTGATGTTTTTCCAACTGATTAGATCTGAATTTATTTGTGTGGAAAATGTTTTGTAAGTTATCAAACTGTGCATATCCTTTGACCCAGCAGTGTTTCTATTGGGCTTATATCCCAAAGAGATCTTATAGGAAGGAAAGAAATCCACATGTGCAAGAAAGTTTGTGACAGCCCTTTTTGTAGTGGCTAGAAACTGGAAACTGAATGGATACCCATCAATTGGAGAGTGGCTGAGTAAATTGTGGCATATGAATGTTATGGAATATTATTGTTCTATAAGAAATGACCAACAGGATGATTTCAGTTAGGCCTGGAGAGACTTGTATGAACTGATGCTGAGCGAAATGAGCAGAACCAGGAGATCACTACACATGACAACAACAATACTATATAATGATCAATTCTGATGGACATGGCTCTCTTCAACAATGAGATGCTTCAAACCAGTTCCAATTGTTCAGTAAAGAAAGCCATATACATCCAGAGAGAGGGATATAAAATGTGGACCACAACATAATATTTTCATGCTCTCTATTGATGTTTGCTTGTATTAGGTTTCCTTTCTCAGATTTTTTTTTCTTGTAGATATGATTTTTCTTGCATAGCAAGATAAAGGTGGAAATATGTATACATATACTCGACTTGTCAAGTATTTTAACATAACTAACATGCAGTGGACTTCCTGCCATCAAGGGAAGGGGAGGGGATTGGGGGAAAATATTTGTAATGAAAAGCTTTGTAAAAGTCAATGTTGAAGAGCTACCTATACATATGTTTTGCAAATAAAAAGCTTTAATAAAAAAAAAGAAAGTGTTTTGTAGTTTAGTTTGTATAGTTCCTGAATCTTCCTTGGCAGATAGATTCCCAGATATTTTATGCTATCGAAAGTTATTTTGAATGGAATTTCTTTTTATATCTCTTTCTGTTGAACTTTGTTGGTAATATATAAAAATGCTGATGATTTATGTGGATTTATTTTGTATCCTGCAACTTTGTTAAAGTTGTAAATTGTTTCTAGCAGTTTTTTTTTTCAGTTGAATCTCTAGGGTTCTCCAAATATACTATCATGTCATCTGCAAAGAGTGATAATTTGGTTTCCTCATTACCTACTCTAATTCCTTTAATCTCCTTTCCTTCGGGGCAGCTAGGTGGCACAATGGATAGAGCATCAGCCCTGGAATCAGGAGCACCTGAGTTCAAATCTGATCTCAGACACTTAACATACCCTAGCTGTGTGACCCTGGGCAAGTCACTTAATCCCAATTGCCTCAGGAAAAAAAAATCTCCTTTCCTTCTCTTGCTGTCAAAGCTAACATTTCTAATACAATATTAAATAGTAATGGTGACAGTGGGCAGCTTTGTTTCACTCCTGATCTTATTGGGAATGGGTCTAGTTTGTCCCCATTACATATGATGCTTGCTGATGGTTTTAAATAGATGTTACTGATTATTTTAAGGAAAAGCCCACTTATTCCTATACTCTCTAGAGTTTTTAATAGGAATGGGTGTTGGATTTTGTCAAATGCTTTTTCTTCATCTATTGAGATAATCATATGATTTTTCTTAGTTTGGTTATTAATACAATTGATTATGCTGATAGTTTTCCTAATATTGAACCAGCCCTGCATTCCTGGTATAAATCCTACTTGGTCATAGTGTATTATCCTAGGGATGACTTTCTATAATATTATTGTTAATATCTTATTTAAAATTTTTGCATCAATATTCATTAGGGAAATGGGTCTACATTTTTCTTTCTCTGTTTTCACCCTACCTAGTTTAGCTATCAGCACCATATCTGTATCATAAAAGGAATTTGGTAGTACACCTTCTTTCCCTATTTTTTCAAATAGTTTATATAGTATTGGAATTAATTGTTCTTTGAATGTATGGTAGAATTCACATGTAAATCCATCTGGCCCTGAAGATTTTTTCTTCGGAAGTTGATTAATAACTTGTTCCATTTCTTTTTCTAAAATGGAGCTATTTAAATAATTTATTTCCTATTTTGTTAACCTGGGCAGTCTATATTTTTTGTAGATATTTCTCCATTTCATTTAGATTATCAAATTTGTTGGCATAAAGTTGGGCAAAGTAACTCCTAATTATTGCTCTAATTTCCTCTTCATTGGTGGAAAGTTCTCCCTTATCATTTTTGAGACTTATAATTGTATTTTCCACTTTCTTTTTCTAATCAAATTAACTAAAAGCTTATCTATTTTGTTGATTTTTTCATAAAACCAATTCTTAGTTTTATTTATTAATTCAATAGTTTTCTTTTTTTTCAATTTTATTAATCTCCCCTTTTATTTTCAGAATTTCCAATTTGGCATTCAGTTGAAGGTTTTTTTAATGTGTTCTTTTTCTGGCTTTTTTAAATAGTAAGTCCAATTCCTTAATCTTCTCTTTCTCTATTTTATGCGAGTAAGAATCTAGAGATATAAAATTACCCCTTATAACCCACAAATATTGGTATGTTGTCTCATTATTGTCATTCTCCTGGATGAAATTATTGATTGTGTCTATGATTTGCTCTTTTACCCATTCATTCTTTAGAATGAGATTATTTAATTTTCAATTAACTATTGGTTCATTTTCTCCTGGCCTTATATTGCATATGATTTTTATTGCATCATTATCTGAAAAAAAAGTGCAATTACTGTTTCTGCCTTTCTGCATTTGATTTTGAGGATTTTATGCCTTAATTCATAGTCAATTTTTGTATAAGTTTCATGTACTCCTGAAAAAAAAAGTATATTCCTTTCTGTCTCCATTCAATTTTCTCCAAAGATCTATCATGCCTAACTTTTCTAACATTTTGTTTACCTCCCTAACTTTCTTATTTATTTTGTGGTTTGATTTATCTAATTCAGAGAGAGCAAGGTTGAGATCCCCCACTAGTATAGTTTTGCTGTCTATTTCTTCTTGGATCTCTCTTAACTTCTCCTCTAGGAGAAATTAAGTGGTATAGCATTTGGATGCTATACCACTTGGTGCATATATGTTTAGTATTGATACTGCTTCATTATTTATGGTACCCTTTAGTAAAATATAGTTTCCTTTCTTATCTCTTTTAATTAGATCTATCTTTTCTTTTACTTGATCTGAGATCAGGATTGCTACCCCTGCTTTTTTTTTTTTGTTCACCTGAAGCATAATAGATTCTGCTCCAGCCCTTTACCTTCACTCTGTATGCATCTCTATGCTTTAGATGTGTTTCTTGTAAACAACATATTGTTGGATTCTGGGTTTTAATCCAGTCTGCTATCCGCTTCCGCTTTATGGGAGAGTTCATCCCATTCACATTAATAGTTAAAATAACTAATTCTGTATTTCCTGCCATCTTATATACCCAAAGTTATGGTTTCCTCTTTCCTTTCCCCTATCTCCCTTTCCCCCTCCCCAGTATTTTGCTTTTGATGACCACCTCCCTCAAAAAGTCCTCCACCTTTAAAGCTCCCCTACTTTTTTTCACCTTTCCCCCAATTCTTCTATTTTCCCTTCTCTTAGTCTATCCTTTTCTTTTCCTCCTTTCCCTCCCACTCCCCTATAATGGGAGACAAGTTTCTCTGTGAAACGAAACGAGTCTGATATACTCTTTTAGAGCCCAATCTGATAAGAGTACTATTCACACAATGCTCATCCCCCTCCCTTCTTTCCCTCAATTATATTAGGTTTTCTTTGCCTCTTCATGAAATTTTGCCTTATTTTTACCTCCTTTTTTAAAACCATATTTAACTCCTTTTCCCTCTTTTTCCCAGTATGATAGCCCTTCCACCTCTAGTTTCTTTTTCATATTATCAAAGTAATATCAAATTATACCCCCATTCTTTAAGTATACCCATAGTAGAAATATAGTTCTCAAAAGTTCTTTCCTTTTTACCTTTTTATGCTTCTCTTGAGTTCTGTTTGGAGGTCAAATTTTTTGTTCAGATCTGGTCTTTTCATTAGAAATAGGTGAAATTCACCTATATCATTAAATATCCATCTTTTTCCCTGGAAGATAATGCTCATTCTAGCTGGATAGCTTATTCCTGGTTGTAATCCAAGTTTCTTTGCCTTTTGGAATATCTGGTTCCAGGCCCTTCGATCCTTCAATGTGGAGACTGACAGATCTTGTATGATTCTAATTATTGAACCTCAGTATTTGAATTGTTTCTTTCTAGTTGCTAGCAATATCTTTTCCTTGGTGCAAAATCCTGAAATTTAGCCACAACATTCCTTGAGGTATTAATTTTTGGGTCTCTTTCAGGAGGTGATCAGTGAAATCTTTCATGGTGAGTTTACTTTCTGATTCTAAAACATCAAGGCAGTTTTCTTTCATGATTTCCTGGAAGATAGAGTTTAGGTTCTTTTTTTCATCATGGCTTTCAGGAAGTTCAATTATCTTTAGATTGTCTCTCTTAGATCTATTTTCCAGGTCAGTTGTTTTTACCAGGAGATATTTCATATTTTCTTTTATTTTTTCATTTTTTTTTGTTTTTGTTTGACTGATTCTTGAAGTATTATTGAGTCATTCACTTCCATTTGTTCAATTCTAATTTTTAATGTATTATTTTCTTCAGTTACCTTTTTTAGCCCCTTTTGTAACTGGTCAATTTGTTCATTGCATGCTTTTTTCATTTCACCAATTTTGTTTTTCAGTGAATTTGTGTCTTTTTCATATTTCTTTTTTTAGAGCATTATATGCTTTTTCCATTCCTTATTGTAATGATCTCATTTCATTTCCCCATTTTTCATCTAACTCTCTTTTGAGATTCTTTATGCAATCTTCCAGGAAAGCCTTGTGAGATGGGGACCAGCTCATGTCTCCTTTTTGGCTTCCTCTGGAGTTTTTTCTTTTACCTTTATGAACCTCAGGATCTGGGGTCTGTTCTTCTCTCTCTCCATAAAAGCTGTCAATGATGTGAGTTCTTTTCTGTTTTTTTATTCATTTTGTTTAAAAGAGCTTGAGGTCTGTTTAAAGCAGAGAAGTGGTGGCTGTGGTAATTTGTCCTGTGGCAATTTGGCTAATTGACTTCCAATGCTGGGCCATCTGGGCTAGGTTCTGCATTTGCAGTGGATTACAATCTACCTTTTACAAAAGGCAGATCTGCAAAGCACTTGCCTGCAATCAGGCAGAGTGTCCCAAGAGTCTTGCAGGGATTTCCCAGGTGCTTAGAACCTGCCACACTGAGTCTGGCCCAGTTTCCTGCCCTCTCCCAGAGCTGTGCCTGTGCTGGGCAAACTGCCCAACCACCTGCCCAGAAGCTCCTCCAAGGTAACTTCTCTTAGGAATGTGTTGTACTCCAAATATGTGTGGGTTCTTTGACTTGAAAATCAGTTTAGAGGCTTAATCTGCTGTTGGTTTGAGAGAAGGTCAGAGGAGGACACAGAGAGTCGTGTGAATGAGTGTATGGATAGATAGAAAAATAGAAGTTACCAAGAAAGCTAAGTAGACAGTTGGATGGATGGATAAATATATGGTGTGTGTGTGTGTGTGTGTGTGTGTGTGTGTGTGTGTGTGTAATATGTGTGTATATGATGATGGACAGGTTGTCCAACTAAATATATGCCATAATCAGGCAATAAACACACTTTCTCCCCCATGTAGACACTTAGACCCACAGTCTTTTGAAGAAGTATATATCTCATATAGCATTCTCTGCAATATTCTTGGACTTTGTGAAATCTGCATAATTCCATTCACAGTTATATCTTGAGGACTTCATGACTTTTAAAGGGAATACTTCCTTCATTTGGACTCTATATTGTTCTCCTCTGTGTCAGCTCTGAATACCTTTAGTGAGAACACATTTCTCTTGGTTTTTTTTTTCCCTGACATTCATATCCAGAGGGTTGTGAGATAATTTACATATGGTGTTTCATCTTTCAAGGTATCTTGTATAATTTTGACATGTACAAAGCAAGTGTCTTTAAACAATGTTTTCTCCACTCAAATATGTTTTTTCTACTAAGCAATCAATAAGCATAGCAGAGATCTTGTCTTTTATATATATGTATATATATATATTTCAGTCAATCATGTGATTTTAATTATATTGTCTAATGTGAAGTGTCAGTTATGATACTTGCTGTTCTTTTCTAATACTTTCACTTAGAATATCCATGATACACATATAGATTATTTCCATAAATTTCTACAGGTGGAAAAGTTGGCATTCAGGTCCAATTATGAAGTCAGATTCTTTTCCCCATTCCTACTTTTTTTAATATACCTAGATAATAAGATCCATAAAACCCTCCAAATCATCAAAATCAGTAATTCCAAGAGCCCCAAGAATTGAATACTACCCCACCCCAAATCTTACTTCTGCCAGATTCTATAGTCACACTCCAGGGAAGCCATTGGTATGAGAAACACCCTCACAATTACCTCTATGATCTCTGAACCCCTTTCCTCTTTTTCCTCAGAAGCTGTAACTACTAAAAACCTGGAAAAGAAAGTTTTCTCCACCAAAATTCTTAGTGTTATCACATGGTTTTGATGACAGAAATAATTATGATTCTATCAAATTTTTTATTATTATTTTTGGATGTTAGGAAGAGAAAGTTAATTGAATTGGCTTCCTTTGTTTCATCTAAGGGTAGGAAGGATGGAGTAAAGGAGTGATAAAGTTAATACTATAAAAGGAGGAAAGGACAGGAATAGAAACAAATGTTATAGTTGGGGGGGGGAACCTACTGAATATATCAAAGGGAAAATGGTGCTTACAAGATATGCTAACACTGTTACCAAATGCTTCTTTGAAGCTCTGTAACTTTCAGCTCCATACCCTCCTCAAAATTTTCAAATATTCCTTTGCCTGATAGTGGATTGGGTGGTTTCTGAGTAAGCAATATTGTATGAGATATCTCATCTACCTTCATACCTTATGTACTTACTTTTGCTTCATGCCCAATATTATCTAAAATTGTATTATGGATAAGTTTTGTAATATAATATATTGGTAATTCTAGGTTGACTGGAGTAATAATTTTATGGGTTCTGGAAACATTTTTGTTTGGCAGTCAAATACCATTTTCTCTCTTGCAACTTTCTCTTTCTGAATATCAATCTTTGGGGGAAATGGTTGATAGATGATTCTATTTGATTTAGCTGGTTACCTGGATATCCAGTATCTGGAGAATATCATTGGTCAGTGTTTATCAGATAGACTTTACTTGTTAAACACAGTTATATAGGTTTTGGTTTCTCTAGAATTCTGTTTAAATGCTGAATGGACACCATCTGCTTTGTCACTGCATTGTGTGAACCACTGAACTTTTTTATTTACCCTATATCTGATCCCCACCATATGTGTTGTCCCACCTGTTTGAATGTGAGCACCAAAAGAAATGGGATTACCCTGCTTTTTTTGTGTATTTTAGCACTTAGTACAGGGTTTTGCATAAAATAAAAAATTTAAAATAAATAGAAATGTTTCAAAATTTATTCATTTTATATTTACATGCTCTAGTCTATCTGTTTTCCTCATTTCTGTTTTCTTCAACACCAGTTTTTCTTCCTCTGGTAGCATATGTTAGAATGAGATGTTTGAGTCCAAATTGGGGGATAGGGGATATGCTGTTATTAATAGTTAAAATGTTTGTTATTTTAAAGAAAAAACTTTACAAATCTTTTCCATTTTCCTGTTTATTGTCTTATTTTTTATAATATGATAAAGTAATTTTACTTACACACATATATATTTTTTCTTTATTCCCAATTTTATATTCATTTTTTACCTCTGCTCTAATAATGGTCTGTATATATAAAGTTGATCCAATGACTCCCATGTCAATAACATATTATATCCTAATCAGATCAAAAAGGAAAAAAAGAGAAAGAAAAAAATCAAGCAAATAACAACAAAAAAGCTGAAAATACTATTTTGTGATCCACATTCAGTTCCCATGGTTATCTCTCTGGATGCAGATAGCTGTTTCCATCACAAGTCTATTGGAATTGGCCTGAATCACCTCATTGTTGAAAAGAACCAACTCCATCAGAGTTGATCACTACATAATCTTGTTTTTATTACTACAGATATCTTATAAGAAGCTCTGTAATTATCTAGGTTTAATGCAGCCACTATGATCCTGGCTGCTAACAGGAGCATCCAGAGGATCTTTCAGTCAACAGACAACTCTTATTTGACCTGAATTCTGACTAGGTGGTGCATTGGATAAAGGACCAGACTTGAAAATCAGGAAGACACATTCAGAAATTCAAATTCAGTTTCAGGAACTTGCTTGCTCAGTGACTGAACACTGTTTGCTTCAATTGCCTCATCTATAAAATGAACTTAATTTGGAAATGGAAAACAATTCTTATATCTTTGCCAAAATAATCCCAAATGAATTCTTCTTCTTATTATTATTATTAATAACTCATGAAGAGTTGGACATGACTTAAATGACTTGAACAACCCCTGCTTGGGAACTTCTCCATTATGTAACATGAATAACACTGGTGAATACATTGGACTATATTACTTTACTCATAAAAGTTATGTCTCTTTGAAAGCAGCCCAAAACCACAATAGATTTGATGAGTGTCCTCTTAAACTCATGTGAATTTGTAGTCTACTATAGGTCTCAGGTCTTTTTTCAGATAAACTATTAATCAAACTTTCTTCATCTTGCAGTACTGAGGGTTGAGGTTCTGAATTCAATGGAAATATTGAAGATTTAATCTTATTAGTTTCAAAGAATCAAAGTTGATTATCTTTCATTCTAATAATGAGGAAGCAAGGTCACATAGTTAATAAATCAAACAGCTGGAATTCAAATCCAGATCTGACTGCAAATATGGTACCCAGTACATTACTTTGTAAGGTCCTAGAGGTCAGACACTTCCTCCCTCTTTTCTTCCTTCTCTCTCTCCCTCCATTCCTTCCTTCCTTCCTTTCTTCCTCCCCTTATTCATTCTTTCTTTTTTCTTTTTCTCTTTCTTCTTTTCCTCCTTTCCTCCTCCCCTTCTTTTTTTCTTTTTCCTTTTTTAATAATACTTGGCACTTATCAGGCATTTAATAAATATTTGTTGACTATTGATCTGTTAGTTTATTGGTTCTCAAGTTGTGGGCTCTCTGACCATAAGAGGTGAGATCAATGAGGACAAAACTTTTTTCAGGAGATACATAGTACAAAACACTTTTCATAAAAATACTAAGATTAATTAGAATTTAGCTTTAGTAATTATATTTAATTTCTAACAATAAATATCAATAGACATAGCCCACATAAACAAAAATTCTTTTGGAGTTCTTAATGATTTTATTGTCAAAGGTGTAAAGGATCTCTGTGACTAAATCATTTGAGTCATTCTTCTAATCTAGCAAAACTTTTCAAGATTCTGACTATAATCCGATATGGTAGCCATCTTCAGTTTTATAGCAACACATCATTTTATAAGCCTGCCATTTATGCCTCGAACCATGTTATAAATTACATTTTTAAATGGTCCAGGCATAACCCCAAAGCAACCCACCATACTGGCCATCAAATCACCAATAATTCCTAAAATCCAGTCATTTAACAAGTTCTGAACATATCTAGCAATATTAGCTCTTCCACATTTCTGCATCTTTTCTATATAGGAGAAACTTGAATGGAATGCTTTGCTAAAATCTAAATAAACTATTTTGATAACATTTTCCCTTTTCTATCCAGTTCAGAAATCCAATCACAAATGGAAACAAGATTAGTTGGGTGTGGTCTCTTCATGCTGAAGTTATGCTGCCTTTTTATGATTGTGATTTTACAGGTTCACTAAACAAGCCTTTATTAATTTAGATCCCCATTTCCCCAATATTTCAGAACTCTTACTTCCACCAGCAAGCTAAATCCCCAGAAGATTGCTACTTCTCTACCTTAAGGTTCTGAGGTTATCCTTGAGGGGGATATGTAATGTGTTTCCCACTGTTATTTTCAGTTAGGCAGCAATAGGTAATTAGCATTTAAAAAAGAGGTACTTATCTATTACATAGCTATCCAGACTATGGAACATCCTTCCAGATGAGGGACACTCTCTCCCTTTTCTGTGCACAAGGTCCCTGGGAAGAGTGGGTTCAGCTTAGAAAACTAATGTGGCCAAAGACAAAACTCACAATTCCGTTTACTGGAAGTCTTACTCCTTTCTTGGAGTTCTCATGAAGTTTCCTTTAGGTATAGCTCCCTGCTGGCCTCTTAGAATTTGGTTGGTTACCTTTTAAAGCCCTGAAGTGGCCTTTCTTCATTATATGTATTTTGGCTTCAATGTTTCTCTTAGTTCCCAATGCAAACACTGTCATCAAACTTTGCTGCTTCAGGGATACTATTGCTGGGAAAATTAGACACTGTGACCAAGTATTGGACACAGTTACTCATACCAATGGGAACACCAGATCTTTCTAGTTGTCAAAGTTCACAAACTCATTACCTCACTAATATAGTGTGTGTATGTGTTTGTGTGAGTATGTGTGTGTATAGTGTATAGCTCTCTCTTGTCTCAGTAGTCACCAGTTTCCTCCTCACAAGAGCCTCCTCAAGGTGTTTTTAAGCCTAAAAGCTTTGAAAGTAGTTGAGGGAATCTTAATTTATAAACTCTCTTGCTATACTATATGTAAGTCCAGAGATATGTCTGATTCTTTCAATCATTCCTAATGCTTAGACTGAGCGAATATAATAAAAAGGACAATATTACCTAAATTAATCTACTTATTTAGTGCCATACCAATCAAACTCCCATGGAATTATTTTACAGATCTAGAAAAAATTAGTAACAAAGTTCATCTGGAAGAACAAAAGGTCAAGAATTTCAAAGGAATTAATGAAAAAAAATGCAAATGGAGGTGGCCCAACTATGCCAGACTTAAAACTATACTTAAAGCAGTGGTCATCGAAACCATTTGGTACTGGCTAAGAAACAGAGTAAGATTTGTGGAATAGATGAGGATCATAGGACAAAATAGAATATAACTATAGCAATTTAGTATTTGACAAGCCCAAAGACTCCAGCTTTTGGGATAAGAATTCACTATTTGACAAAATCTGCAGGGAAAATTGGCAACTAATATGGCAGAAACTAGACACTGACCCACACCTAATACCATATATCAAGATAAGATCTAAATGTGTTTGTGATTTAGATATAAAGAGTGATATTATAAGCAAATTAGAAGAACATAGGATAGTTTACCTCTCAGATCTGTGGAGAAGGAAGGAATTTGTGTCCAAAGAAGAATTGGAACTCTTAATTGAACACCAGATAGATAATTTTGATTATATTAAGTTAAAAAGTTTTTGTACAAATAAACTAATGTAGATAAGATCAGAAGGGAAGCAATGAATTAGGAAATCATTTTTACATATAAGGGTTCTGATAAGGGCCTCATTTCTAAAAAATATAGAGAAGTGGCTCAAATGTATTAATTAATTAATTAATTTTATTAAAGCTTTGCAAAACATATGTATGGGTAATTCTTCAACATTGACCCTTACAAAGCTGTCTGTTACAAAATTTTCCCCCTAGTCCCCACCCCTCCCCTAGATGGCAGGAAATCCACTACATGTTAATTATGTTAAACTACTTGACAAATCAAATATATGTATACATATTTCCACCTTTATCTTTGTTGTGCAAGAAAAATCGTATCTACAAGAAAAAAAAATCAGAGAAAGGAAATACAATGCAAGCAAACATCAACAGAGAGCATGAAAATGTTATGTCGTGGTCCACATTTCCTATCACTCTCTCTGGGGGTATATGGCTTTCTTCACTGAACAATTAGAACTGGCTTGAAACATTTCATTGTTTTTTTTTTTTTAAAGCTTTTTATTTGTATAACATATGTATGGGTAGTTCCCCAACATTGATCTTTACAAAGCTTTCCATTACAAATTTTACCCCCAGTCCCCTCCCCTCCCCTAGATGGCAGGAAGTCCACTACATGCTAATAATGTTGAAATGCTTGAGAAGTTATGCAAGAAAAATCCTATCTACAAGAAAAAAAAA
>JAJPUD010014770.1:10916-31633 GCA_023553655.1 Myrmecobius fasciatus
GAGATAATCATATGATTTTTATTAATTTGGTTATTAATATAATTGATTATGCTAATAGTTTTCCTAATATTGAACCAGCCCTGCATTCCTGGTATAAATCCTACTTGGTCATGATGTATTGTCCTGGGGATGACTTTCTGCAATCTTGTTGCTAAAATGTTATTTAAAATTTTTGCATCAATATTCATTAGGGAAATGGGTCTATAGTTTTCTTTCTCAGTTTTCTCCCTACCTGGTTTAGCTATCAGCACCATATCTGTGTCATAGAAGGAATTTGGTAGTACACCTTCTTTCCCTATTTTTTCGAATAGTTTATATAGTATTGGGATTAATTGTTCTTTGAATGTTTGGTAAAATTCACATGTAAATCCATCTGGTCCTGGAGATTTTTTCTTAGGGAGTTGATTAATAGCTTGTTCTATTTCTTTTTCCGAAATAGGGCTATTTAAATAGTTTATTTCCTCTTCTGTTAATCTGGGCAATCTATATTTTTGTAGATATTCCTCCATTTCATTTACATTATCAAATTTATTGGCATAAAGTTGGGCAAAGAAACTCCTGATTATTACTCTAATTTCCTCTTCATTGGAGGAAAGTTCTCCCTTATCATTTTTGAGACTAATAACTTGATTTTCCTCTTTCCTTTTTCTAATCAAATTAACTAAAGGCTTATCTATTTTGTTGGTTTTTTCATAAAACCAACTCTTACTTTTATTTATTAATTCAATAGTTTTCTTATTTTCAATTTTATTGATCTCCCCTTTAATTTTCAGAATTTCCAATTTGGTATTTAATTGAGGGTTTTTAATTTGGTCTTTTTCAAGCTTTTTTAATTGTAAGCCCAGTTCATTAATCTTCTCCTTCTCTGTTTTACGCAAGTAAGCATCTAGAGATATAAAATTACCCCTTATAACCGCTTTAGCCGAGTCCCACAAATTTTGGTATGTTGTCTCATTGTTGTCATTCTCCTGGATGAAATTTTCGATTGTGTCTGTAATTTGCTCTTTCACCCATTCGTTCTTCAGGATTAGATTATTTAATTTCCAAATAACTTGTGGTCTATTTTCTCCTGGCCTTATATTACATGTGAGTTTTATTGCATCATGATCTGAGAAGGATGCATTTACTATTTCTGCTTTTCTGCAATTGATTTTGAGGTTTTTATGCCCTAACACATGATCAATTTTTGTATAAGTTCCATGAACCCCTGAGAAAAAAGTATACTCCCTTCTATCACCATTCAATTTCCTCCAGAGATCTATCATACCTAACTTTTCTAGCCTTTTGTTAACCTCCCTAACTTCTTTCTTATTTATTTTGGAATTTGATTTATCTAATTCTGAGAGAGCAAGGTTGAGATCTCCCACTAGTATAGTATTACTGTCTATTTCTCCTTGCATCTCTCTTAACTTCTCCTCTAGGAATTTGGATGCTATTCCACTTGGTGCATATATGTTAAGTATTGATACTGCTTCATTGTCTATGGAACCCTTTAGTAAAATGTAGTTTCCTTCCTTATCTCTTTTAATTAGATCTATTTTTGTTTTTACTTGATCCGAGATAAGGATTGCTACCCCTGCCTTTCTTTGTTCACCTGAAGCATAGAAGATTCTGCTCCAGCCCTTTACCTTCACTCTGTATGTATCTCTATGTTTTAGATGTGTTTCTTGTAAACAACATATTGTAGGATTCTGGCTTTTAATCCAGTCTGCTACCCGCTTCCGTTTTATGGGAGAGTTCATCCCATTCACATTCACAATTAAAATAACTATATCTGTATTCCCTGCCATCTTATTTACCCAGAGTTATGATTATCTCTTCCCTTTCCCCTCTCTCCCTTCCCCCTCCCCAGTACTTTGCTCTTGAGGACCACCTCCCACCAATAATCCTCCTCCCTTTATAGTCCCTCCCTCCCCTTTATACCTTTCCCCCAATCCTTCTATTAGTTTATCCCTTTCCTTTTCTCCCCTCCCTCCTACCTTCCCACAAGGAGGGTCAGTGCTTTCTTTGAAGCCAAATGTGTCTGATATACTCCCTTAGAGTCCAATCTAATGAGAGTAAAGTTTACACAATACTCATCACCCTCCCTTCTTTCCCTCAATTATATTAGATCTTCTATGTCTCTTTATGAGATTTTGCCTTATTTTACCTTCTTTATTTTTACTTTATTTTGCCTCCTTCCCCCCCCCCTTTTTCTTTTTCAGTATGGTATCCCTTCCACCTCTATTTTCTTTTCCATGATTATCAAAGAAAAATCAAATTATACTGCCATTCTTTAAAGGATACCTATAGTAGGAATATAGTTCTCAAGAGATTTCCTTTTTACCTTTTTATGTTTCTCTCGAGTTCTCTATTTGGAGGTCAAATTTTTTGTTCAGATCAGGTCTTTTCATTAGAAATAGGTGAAAATCTCCTGTATCATTGAATGACCATCTTCTTCCCTGGAAGAGGATGCTCATTCTAGCTGGATAACTTATTCTTGGCTGTAATCCGAGTTCTTTTGCCTTTCGGAATATCTGGTTCCAGGCCCTTCGATCCTTCAATGTGGAAGCTGACAGATCCTGTGTAATTCTAATGACAGTTCCTCGGTATTTGAACTGTTTCTTTCTAGCTGCTTGCAATATCTTTTCCTTGGTGCGATAGTCCTGAAATTTGGCCACGATATTCCTTGGGGTTTTAATTTTGGGGTCTCTTTCTGGAGGTGATCGGTGAATTCTTTCAATGCCAATTTTGCCTTCTGATTCTAAAACATCAGGGCAATTCTCTTTCATGATTTCCTGGAAGATAGCATCCAGGTTCTTTTTCTCATCGTGGCTTTCAGGGAGTCTGATAATCCTTAAATTGTCTTTCCTGGATCTGTTTTCCAAGTCAGTTGTTTTTCCTAGGAGATATTTCATATTTTCTTCTATTTTTTCATTTTTTTGTTTTTGTTTAACTGATTCTTGAAGTCTTTTTGAGTCATTTACTTCTATTTGTTCAATTTTAATTTTTAAAGTATTATTTCCTTCAGTTATCTTTTTTAGCTCCTTTTGTAGCTGGCCAATTGAATTTCTTGATTCAATGCATTCTTTTTCCATTTTGCCAGCTTTATTTTTCAGTGAATTGTTGTCTTTTTCCAATTCACCAATTTTGTTTTTCAGTGAATTGTTGTCTTTTTCGAATTCACCAATTTTGATTTTCAGTTCACCATTTTTATTTTCCAGTGAATTGGTAATTTTTTCCAATTCACCAATTTTGTTTTTCAGTAAACTGTTTTCTTTTTCCAATTCACCAGTCCTATTTTCCAGTTTTTGAAATTTCTGTTGCCCTGATCTCAATTTATTTCCCCATTCTTCTTCTAGCTCTCTTTTGAGATTCTTAATGCAATCATCCAGGTAAGCCTTCTGAAAGGGAAACCAAGTTTGTGGCTTCATCTGGGATTATTTTCATAATGTCAGGATCTGGGGACTGTTCTATTTTTTCTCCGTAAAAGCTTTCTATCATAAGAGCTCTCTTCTGCTTCTTGCTCATGATTTAAAGTTGGGATATTGGTCAAAACCGGAGAAAACTGCAACGATTTGTATTTGCCCTGGGGCAGTTTGCCGAGTTGACTTCTGGTCTGAGGCTGGTCGGGCTAGATTTGCACTAGAACCACGTTTTCAGCTGGTCTGGATCCACCCTTTTCCAAAGGCCGATCTGCCAAAGCACCTGCCCGCAAGCAGAGCAAAGTGGCCCAGGCGTCTCCCAGGGGCTTCCGGGGTGCCCAAAATCCGCCCCTCTAATGCAGCCCTGACTTCCGCCCCGGCTGGAGTCTGATTGCGACCAGCGGCCGATTTCCCCTGAGGCTAACCTTCTCTGGAGTTCTTTCACTGTAGATCTTTGATAGAAGTGCGTTGTAGTCCGAATGCTTGGAGTTGCTCTCACTTAGAAACCAGTTGGAAGGTTTACTTTGTCTGAGTTTGAGGGAATGTCCCGGGAGTTTACAGAGAAAGCTGTCCGCAGTTCGCCATCTTGGCTCCGCCCCCCCCATTCCTTATATTTTCATTATTTTTTATTTCTTATAGACATGGAATCTTATAGAAATGGAATCAAAATTCCATTTCCTCAAATCTAATTTTTAAGGAATTATTTTCATCAATGAGATTTTGTATCTACTTTTCCATTTGGCCAATTTGTTTTTTAAGGCATTCTTTTCCTTAATGGTTTTTTGTACTTTCTTTTGTATCCCTCTCATTTCTTTTCCCAATTTTTCCCCTACCTCTATTCTTTGTTTTTCAGAATCCCTTTTGAGCTCTTCCATGGCCTGAACCCAATTCTTATTTTTGGGATGGCTTTAGATATGGGAGTTTTGGCTGAATGTGTGTTTTGATGTTCCTTGTCACCATAGTAACTTTCTATGATCAGAATCTTTTTCTGTTGTTTGTTCATTTCCCCAGTCTATTCCTTGGTTTTTAACTCTTGGTTAAAGTAGGCCTCTGTTTCCAAGATAAAGGGAGCAATCTCCCAAGCTTCAGGGGTTTTGTACAGCTATTGTCAGAAATCCTGTTAGGGACCTATAAGTTTTCAGTTCTTCCAATATGGTATGATCCAAGAAGTGATATGTTTACTACTCTCTTGGCTTGGGCTCTTATCTGTGAATGACCACAAGCACTCTTTTTTTGTTTTGGAACTGTAAGTTCTAGTGTACTAGTGTCCTTGTCACCTGATATTGTGAGTCATGATGATGTGTGGGATCTAAATATGGGCAACAGAGTCCTGCCTTAGTGATAGCAAGGAGGCCCCTGTAAATCTCCTTCCGACCAGCTGTGAGCTGGTGATTTGTGACAAATTACCATTTGTGAGCTGATTCCTCTGGAACCCACTCTACTTTTGCTGCTGCTGCTGCACCTGCTTCAGTGGCTTCCAAGTTTTAGTGGGGCTCCTCTCTCACACTAGTGTGATAAACCATTACTGTAAAACTTCCAAGTTGTCTTTGGTGTCTGTGGGTTGAGAAATCTTCAAACTTCTAGCTCTACTACTTTTTCAGAGACTCCAAAGCCTATTTTTGGTTCGCTGGTGTTAGGGCTATACTGATACGATATGTGCAGAACAATATTGCACTTTAACCGTGGTGTGTCAGACCTTTCTTGCTGACCTTCTAAGTTGTTCATCTGGAAAATTGTTTCATCCCAACTTTTTGTGACTTCTGATGCTCTAAAAATTGTTTAAAGACATTATTTAAAGATATTTGGAAGGGTTTGCCTTTATTTTACCATCTTGGCTCCAATTGCCCCCACACACCTTAATTTTCAATTTTATCCTTCATGTCTCAGACAAAAAAAAATCTCATCAGTCTTCTCCCACAATTTCATTAAATTCATTGACTTTCCCCTTA
Source organism: Myrmecobius fasciatus (assembly GCA_023553655.1). Lineage (NCBI taxonomy): Eukaryota > Metazoa > Chordata > Mammalia > Dasyuromorphia > Myrmecobiidae > Myrmecobius > Myrmecobius fasciatus. The sequence goes on from JAJPUD010014770.1 coordinate 16,270, forward strand.
TAATATGACTTGAATAATTTCAATTTCCCATACTCTACTCCTTATTTCAGACCCTTAGCATTTCACATATAAATTATTAAGTATCCTAACTGCACCTATTTTTTTATTTTTCAGCACCATGTCCATTTCATTTATTCTGCATATCTGATTTAGGCTAATATTCCTATAACATCACATTAAATTAATATGCTACTTAAAATCCTTCCTTAGCTATCTACTATCTAACAAATAAAGTCCAAATACTAGCATTCAAAGTCTTCCACAATCTTTTTAACCCTACTTTTCTTCAATCTCTTTCAAATAAATTACCTACTATTTCTTAAACAAGCCTTGTTCCCAATTACTATTTCCCACCTTTATATAAATATACAATATCAAATACTTTTCATTTCACACTGGCTAAATAATGCCACTCTTCTAAGCACTTACTTTAATTACCTCCTTGTAATCAGTCAATCAATAAGCATTAAGTTCCTAAAATGTTCCAGGCATTCTTGGGAAACAAAGAAAAAAAAAGAAAAAAGAGACAAATGAAATAAAAAAAAGAGAAATTATCTTTGTACTCAAGGAGATTATACTCTATCAAGAGAGACAATATCTATATAGTTAAATACATATAGAAAAGGATATTAGCAGCTCCAGTAGTTAATGCAGTTCCTGGCCCAAAATAGTCACTTAATAAATGTTTATTGAATTGAATTGAATTGAAAAGAGAAAGACTGATGAATGAATCAATGAATATGAACTTGTGACTCATAAAAGTATTTATTAGTATTTACTATGAACCAAGATTGTAGTTAATTACTGGGACATAAATGCATGAAACTCAAACTGTGTCTACCCTCACATTTCTTACCTACTAATAGGAAAAGTCTAAATATAAATGATAATTATAAGGTGGGGAAAAAAGGGTGAAGGGCAGAATAAAGTGGGGAGTAAGGCATCAGATTTGGAAATTATCTGCAGTCCTAGTTTTGGCAAGATTAGGAAGAAGTCTGCCTATCACAGTCCAAAGGAACAAAAATTACTAAATTAATTGTTAGCAATGCAATTCTAACATCAGTTTGTTAAGTTCCTCCCACCTAAATACTGGCCCAGCTAATTTTTTATGGTTCCTGGCCATCTGTTTCAGTGTATATATACTTAGCTGCTACTTACTGAAGAAAACAGACTTTAAACTTATTAATACATTTATATTACTCACTCTGAAAAGGAAATGCTTCCTCTCAACACCAGCATGACAGTAACCAGCACTGAACTTCAAGGTCTTTTCCCTTCTTTATTTTTCTAGTAGCTTTGCTTTGCCTTTTGATAAAAGACATGCAATGGCATTGTAAAAATTTTGCTTACTTCTCCCCAATCCACAGTGTTCACCTGGGAGGTGGTACAAGATGAGAAACAAATAAAAACACGGGAATTAAAAAATATATCTTCTGATAGGTCAAATATAGTAATTTGAAATTATACATGTATATATACACATAGGCATATATTTGTATACATATAAAAATATTTCATGTTTCTAAAATAGATTTTAAAACATATTGAAGCTTTAAATTGCACAGATTTGGGGAATAGCAAATATTTGTATTAATTAAATGAATTTAAAAATTCACTTAATTGCCATTTAATTTCATTTGTACGTGTATGCTCATACACATACATGTATTTAAACATATATGTATATATATACATGCATATATATGAGGAAAGATAGAAAGTTTATTTAATATAAATTACTACTAGTTATTTTCCCCTGTTTATATCTGGGATATTTGATATATATATATATATATATTTTTTTTCTTGACTTTCAACTTTGCCAACTACATTTCTTCAAATGTAAAGGCAAACCAATTAAATAAATAAGAATAAATTAGCTTATAGTTTTAATTTAATTACCATTGTAATTGTTATTCAATTTGATTTAACTTGGATTTTTCTCCTGACCCCAGTTACCTGAAAAATGCCAGTTGCCATTTTCTAATTCAGTTCTCTTTTTCCCACTGTCTAGTAGTCCCTTGTTCATACCATCCCTCACATACACATATCCCATCCAATTCTCCCAAATTTCCACCCTAAAGTAACCTCTTTTCTTTTGAGATAAATTTAATCCATGTTTATAACTCAATCGAGATTTTCAAAGTTGTTGCCTACAGAGCTCTAGTATACTTCCATTCCTTCCCAAATGAGTTCAGTGTCTATCTTTCTGTCCTTCTTCCTCCTACCCTCATACTAGTGGACTTCAAAATACATATTAAAGCTTGCTCAAACATCCTAAGCTTCCAATTCCTTAACTTAATCACTTCCCATCATTTCCCATCCTACCACAGTTATACACAGAGATTGTTATACCCATGATATTGCCATCACATACAAAGGTACTAAATGTATTTCTAGGAACTCTGAAATTTATCTGACATTTGTTGTCATTCCATTTCTCCCTCTATCTTGCAAATCACAACCCTGTTTTCCATCTTCATCATGACCTATAATTCCCCAACTCTCAATTCTTTCTCAAGCCATTACCTCTGCTCTACTTATTTTCTTTTTCCTCCCCTGTTATGACATCTTGGTGCACAGTTCAATTTTACACTATCTTTTTTTACTCGAGTACATTGCCTCATTGCTATATCAAACACCAGCATTGGACTACTGTCATCATTCACAATCTTTTCTGAAATTTGTGTGCTACTGAATAAAGCTAGAAAAAAATCATAAAAGTGTGTTAATTGAATCCACTCCACGTTTATATTAAAAACATCATCTACACCATCATCAAGTCAATTCTTAAATAATTCATTTGCTACAACCATTTATTCAGATTTTTAAGCACTTTTTCAAATCTCTTGCAGTTATCCCTCTCCTCATCATCTTAGCTGAAAACTTTTGTCTCTTACTTTATTAAAAATAGAAAAATGAGACCATCACAGAGAGCTTCATCTTTACCTTGTTGCTCATTTATATCACTCAGATATTTTCTACCACAATCTTCACTTCTAAACTTGTTTTACATGAAAACGCAGACCTTCTTCTTGCCAAGTCAAATCCTTTCACTTGTATAAATGAACCCATTCATTCCATTCCATCTTCTCCAGAAGATCCCTTTATCATCTCTACTCTCATTAATCTTCAGTCTTTCCTTCCCACTGGTTGATTACTTATTGCTTATGACAATGTCCATGTTACCCTCATGTATTAAAAGTCCTCATATGATTTATCTATCTCCATCAGCTATTGCACTATATCTCTTCTCCCTTCTGTGGTTAAATGTCTTAGGAAAAATTCCCAATAGATGCTTCCACTTTCTTTCCTCTTCTTAACTTTTTGTACCCTGACTTCAAGTTTTATCATCCCACTAAAATGTCTCTCTTCAAAGTTTTTAAGGAAGCTTTCATCAATTATTTTCTTTTTTATATATAAAGCTTTTTATTTACAAAACATATGAGTGATTTTTCTACATTGACCTTTGCAAAAACTTTTTTTCCCAAGCTTTTCCCCTCCTTCCCCCCACCCCCTACCCCTAGATGACAGATAATCTAATATATGCTAAATAGGATAAATTATATGACAAATCCAATACATGTATACATATCTATACAGTTATCTTACTGCACAAGAAACATCAGATCTAGAAAGAGAAGAAAAAACAACCTAAGAAGGAAAACAAAATGCATGGAAATATTCACAGAAAGCGTTAAAATTCTGTGTTGTGGTTCACACTCAGTTCCCACAGGCCTCTCTCTGGATGTACATGACTATCTTCATCGCTGAACAATAGGAACTGGTTTGAATCACATCATTGTTGAAGAGAACCATGTCCATCAAAATTGATCATCGTATAGTCCTGTTGCTGTGTATAATGTTCTCCTGGTTCTGCTGATTTCACTCAGCATCAGTTCATGCAAGTCTCTCCAGGCCTCTCTGAAATCCTCCTGTTGGTCGTTTCTTACAGAGCAATAATATTCCATAACATTCATATACCATAATTTATTTAGCCATTCTCCAATTGATGGGCATCCATTCAGTTTCCAGTTTCTAGCCACTACAAAAAGGGCTGCCACAAACATTCTTGCACATGTGGGTCCCTTTCCCTCCTTTAAAATCTCTTTGGGATATAAGCCCAATAGAAACACTGCTGGGTCAAAGGGTATGCACAGTTTGATAACTTTTTGAGCATAGTTCCAAATTGCTCTCCAGAATGGTTGGATCCATTCACAGTTCCAACAACAATGTATCAGTGTCCCAGTTTTCCCACATCCCCTCCAACAGTTATCATTATCATTTCCTGTCATTTTAGCCAATCTGACAGGTGTGTAGTAGTATCTCAGAGTTGTCTTAATTTGCATTTCTCTTCATCAATTGTTTTCAATCTTCATCCTTGATCAGTTGGCAGTCTTTGATACCATCATCTCTCTAGGTTTTTGTGACACTATCCTCTCCTGCTTCCCCTCTTATTACCCGATTAGCCATTTGTACTTTCAGTCTGCTATGAACTGTTCTTGAAAACATTCTAATCTCTTCTGCCCTTTCTGAATGTATACCTACCATCTCTTTCATGGTCCATTATACAATATTCCCAGGAAATGAATTAAAACCCTCTAGAGTATAGAATATAGACTATATTAGCTTTCTCTTTTGTGAAAACCAGATCTTCTATCATTTAATCTTGGGATATTCATATTATTTTCTATGATCTTTTAAATATAAACCAAAGTAAAAAAATAAGAACATTTGCCAGTTTTTTCAAAGATATAGTTGATCTAGGACAAGTGAATTGTATTTATCAGTAGGTATGAGTTATTCTTTCTCTATTCCCTTACTTATCTTAGGGATCAACTGCTTATTAGTCATTCCTCTTGTTATTTCCACTGTATAAATTATTCTCTTTAATAGGGAAAGCAAAATAATCTAAGATTCGAGCAGCTCAACCTTGTTTTTATTATGATTTATCTTTGCTTTATCTGCCAACCAAAGGTTCTGCAACTTTCATTTCCCTTTTTTCTCCCAATGTAAATTCCTCCCCCCTTTTTAAACTTTTACAATAATTCATTCTGTTTCCTGCAGTTTCCTTTAATTTTGTTCAGTTTGTTGACTTTTCTGTATATCTATCTACTGAGGGTTTGGAAAAGCAATTGCATTGAATTCTGAGCTACTTTGCTCTTTAAAAGGCATTATTCTATGCTCTACTGAAATTTCAGGTGGATGCAAGCATAGTCTTGTGTTATTTGAATTTCTTTCCTTTTATACCTGAAGATTTTTTTCTGGTCATTTGTAAAATACTTTGCTTATTGTTTGGAACTCTTTATTCTTTTGGTTTATTTGTTTATTTTTGTTCTGGAGGTTGTAAGTACTTTCAATTGATATTTTGTTTTTTGCATTCCAATATTTTGGATAGTTTTCTAGTATTGTTTATTGCATCATTGCATTTAGCATTGTTGACGTGTCATGTTCTTCTGAGACATCCTTGTCTTTATTAATTCTGTTTTAGAGATCAATATATTTTGCTTGTATAGAGATCATGTTTTATTTTTAATATTATTAATTTTTGTTTCATGTGTTCCAGATTATTTATCATTTATATTTATTTGCTTTCCTAATCAGTTGTTTGTCTTTTGGGGAAGACTTGCCACTATGATATCAAGTGTTTTTTTTATCTTATTTTTTTATTTATATGTTATTTCTGCTCTGTAAGTCATAATTTCTGCTTTCATAATTCTTTTTTTCTCTTTTACATAATTTAGGATATTTTATATTTCTGTGCTCTCTTGAGAAGCCATTGGACCATCTATATAAGTTTTCATCATCATCATTATCATCATCATCATCATTTCATATCTCTATATATTTAAACTCACATATATTTGTAGATGGATGGATGGATCAATCGATTGATGGATAGAAAAAGACAGATATATATACATAGTAGGTAGATAAACATGAAATTTATTAATATTTCCCTTCTTGATTTTGTATCCTTTAAATTCCTGGGATCTTCAGGGGATAGTCTTTTCTGTGGGTATTCTGTATAGTATCTAGCTTTAGAAATATAAAAAGGAAATCCCTCATTTTAATTTAAACCATAAAATTTAACATTTGAAAGTTGTAGTTTGGAAATTTAAGGCCTTTTATATCACTAATTTTCTAGATTATTATTTTTAAATGCCTTGCCTTCAATGGACAAAGGAGAGGAAGGTATATATATTTTGTCATTATAAACTTCAACTTCTTGTTCAAAATTCAATAATCTTTAGCATTGCATTATAGTTTCTTCTTGAAGGATAATTTTTGCCCATTTCAATCATCAAGTGTGGGTATAATTCATTTGTTTTGATAATTCTTAGGAGTTTTTCCTCTTGTGTTTTTGGATACATTCTCTAGGAAAAGAGCAGAACTCTATTATTTTCTTTTTCCCATAGAGAAATAGCTGTTCTTGTATTCCTGAGCAGGAAATCACCAATAATTTCTGTGCTCCTATTATATTATATTATTCTTTGGAGGACAAATAGTGTCTTATTCCTCCAGGTTTCTACTCCACATGGAGTCTCAAATTGTTTTTAGTCTTTTTTTTATTCTTTTTCCTCTGTGTAAAACTCTTCCACTATCCATTAATTACCCTAAAAAGAGTCAGATCTCTTTCACTTCAGATCCTTCTTTTTTTTCTCCATTGAAGCTTATTATATCCCACCAGAACCTATTCAAGTTCATCTCTCTCAACATATACATACACACCTATACACACAGAAACACATATAATTCCCTATTTATTTCTTAATTATTTCTTCCATTCCCTCCAGAATAATAATTCACTTTTATTATATTATTTTTAAGATAACAGAAAACTATTCTTCAAATCTTTTTATTTCATGCTGAAACAATTTGAAAAATTTGATGAGTTCCATAGGATAGAATATTTACAATTAGAATTCTTAGATGGTAGAAGAATCATTCCTGACTTTGCCTAAAATTTTCTTTTGCTGAAGGGTACAGGAAACTTTTGACTCCCCACTACTGTTTACATGGTATAATCAGGCAAGTGAAGATTCAGCTCATTAAAAATTACTCATATGTAAAACTGAAGTAAATAGTCCTCTTTGCCCACCAAATCTTATCCATGGTTCACTGCTTCCCAACTCCTTTCATATAGAATACATCCCCTGTTTAAGATAGTAATTAAAATTAAAATACAGTTGAGTATTTTTAATTTTGTTTTTTAATAACTTCCATTAGAGTTTCCACAAATTAGAGAAAAATTATTTTTAATGATCTATATGTTAGACATGACCATAATTAAGTGACCTTTAAAATATCTTTTAAATATAAATGATTAGGAATTATATGTACTTTGCAGATTTATTCATTACTGGTCCTTCATGATAATCTAAAAATATATTTTAGCCAGTTTCCACAATGGTGACACAATTAAAAGCATACTTTATATAATTGCTTATGTCCTTGTTACATTCAATAGTCAAAAATATGCATGTTTTAAACATTTTAGACAATTTATAAATAAGAACCTTCTTCAAATGAGGCAATGAGCATCAATAGAAAAGGAAAACATTAAAGCTGGACTACAGGGAAAAAAGGAGGGGAAGAAAAAATTGAGCTTTTCATTTTTTCTTTGAATGTAGAATTTTTGGTTATCTGTTTCCTCCATGTTTTCTTTGGGAAACTGACTAATTGCTAATTTAACTTTGTATCTTATAGTTTGAATAGAAGAACTCCATTGCTTAATAAGCTCACCTTTCATCTCTATGAAGTTTATTTCACTATTTTCTTTAAAATGAAGTCTATCTGGCAGCTTTCATCTTTCACTTTAATGCATTTGCAGTCTCTAAGATATCATTGACTATTTGTGACCATTTTTCAGGCCTATCACTTGTGTATATCTTTTTTCTCTGGGCCTTGTAATGCAATTATACAGTCATTAGTGGGAGCAATTCTCCCTCCTCTACTCTTGCCAAACATCAGGCTTGTAGCACATCAGTCTGGCAGGTTACACATTCTGACAGGAAAATATTCCTGAGTGAATATATGGTTGGCTAGGATCATTAGGAAATTAACTCTTCACCCAACTGAACACAAAAGTCCATGTCTTTCAAACAATTCTGCTCATTCCCATGAAGAGAAATCACAAACCAGTAAAATCTTTTCCATTCTATCAATATCTAAATGGTAAAAAGGAAGGAATGATCTCGGTGCTAAAGTAAGGAATAGATGGCATATTATTTGAGGATTTTCTTTAGTCCCTCTGGGAACCAGTTCTACTGACATGCAAGCTTTGAATTATTCATGAGAATAGAATAAAAGATTTATCAATAAAAACAGGGTCAACTTGCTATCCTAGAGAAATAGAATATGTGATCCTGCAGCACAACATGGAAGGCCTTATATTTTAGACAAGAACTTAATATTTTTCTTTGTGAATGCTTCTATTAATAGCTTAATATGCTAAATTGATTTCCCTACTGCCCTTATTCCTGATCCCATCCCAAACCTCTGGTCTTTTAATTTTCTGATTCTTAGGCAATATTTTTGGGGAAAATCATTTTATGTTCCTCACATTCCTTTTCCCACCAACTCAATATGTGAAGTTTACACAAGTGTAACTTTTCATCTCCCCTCCAAGTCACTTGAATGATATCACATAGGAAGACATTTCAAAAATTGAGCAACATCCTTACACCTAGTCCCCATTAGTAAATCTAGGTGATTACTGTAGGTAATGAATACCTGATGTGACATTTGACATACACCCCCCAGATATATATATATACATATATATATGTATATGTACATGTATATATACATATATATGCACATACAAGTGTTTCTATTATATATATATAGTTTGTATACATATATGCACATGCATATACTTATACCATATTTAATAAAATACATGTGTGTACATATGCACATTTATACAAATATAATATGTTTATGCTTTATCTCACATAATTGATGCAAATCTAGGTGACTATGTAAGCAGTGGCACTTGGTTGGTGTGATTACCCTGCAGAGGAATCATGCTCCAAGAGAAGAGGAAGAACTGGCAGGGGAAGTCTGCCTAGAGTAATCTGGACAACTCTGACAGGCTGCTGTCAAGCAGGCAGGGGCATTCCAGAGAAAGCACCAGAGCCAAGAGCAAGACAAATGCTCTTGGAATAAGTAATAAATCATATCAGCTGTCTGGGGCTGCTCCTTGGTGTATTGATTATAATTAAAATAAACTAATTAGAATCATAATCATGATGCCCACAAATGCAGAACTTGCTGAAGAGTAGCCGGGCAGTACTCCACTGGCATGGGGTGATGTTTAACAATGATCAGGCCTGACGGAATTCAGATCCCTTCACCTGCTAAGCGTGTATCGAGATTATGTGGCCTGTTATAGAAGGGTCTGACTGGGCTGTCACTTGACACTTCAAAACCTTGTCTCCTTTTCTTTCTATTAAAAATTCTCCAGTTGGGCATGGTGGTGTTAATAACCTGACTGCTCTGAGTGCCATTGACCTGCCTCTGCTGTACGGTTTGTCAACCTAAATGAAACTCCTTTTTTAAATTGACACAACTCTTATTAGGTAATTAGGAGCATACCTATAGACCCTTTCTAGCCACACACTTAGTAACTTCATAAAAAGAGATTGTTAGTTCATGCAAGTCAACCATGGCTTCCTAATTCCCTATTTTTGAAACGAGAAAAAGGAGATATTCAGAAAAACTACAGACTAACTGAACACACTTGAGCTTTGGGCTCTGTAAGGTTATTCAATTGCCTAGTGTCCTTCTGCCCTGACATGAACACTCTGCTGGTAAAGTTAACTTAAGAGTCTTGGGTACACATTGTGCAGTGGACCAGATGTGAAACAAAATAATAAGAAACAAGATAAAAGGAACAGAATTTCCTTTCATTTGGGATTTCAATAGATACTCAAAACTTCGTCTCTAGAGGTAGAACATAACTATGAACTGTACTAATGTTAAGGCAGCACAACTTAGTAAATAACATTAAGAGAAGAGGGTTGAAGAACTGCCTTTTATACATATTACTTATGACACCTTGGAAAAATTCTTAACCTCTTAGTGCTTATAGGCTAATATGAATTATAGATTATCTGTTAATCTGTGTCAGTGGAGATAATATCCATAAAGAAGTTTTTAATATAGTCATGAAACAGTCTAGAATGAAAATAAAAATAATAATATGCAATGGTTTGAAAGAAAGGGGCTGGTCAATGAGAATCTTGCCATTAGACATTTTGGCTTCGCCTTTCAATATAGTTGGATTATACCGAAGATACCCAGATATTCCTATTTAGTCCCTACCCAACCTGTGAAACTTTTGATGCCTATTTTCAGTCATGCATGACTAGCAGAGGTGCAAGGGCAGGGAGGGAAGCTCTTACTTTGAAATTTAAAAAAAAAAATGTCTTCTAAGTGGCTATGATGGCTGCAAAACCAGTGTCTGAAGCAGTACTGAAGCAGATTTGATCCCTTTTCCTCTATATATAATATTTAGCTCTCTTTTCATTTGTGTGAATGAGGCAAGACTGCTTTAAATCTCTGGAAGGGAGGCATTATTGACACCTTATTCTTATTTGAGGCTTGTTTGTAAAGAGTATGCATCTATTTTCTGCTGCATGTGTTAATTTTGACTTGACAATCAACATCAAGAAAAAAAGAGGTACTTCACATATCAGCACCACACTATCCATACATGGAATCATTGGTTAAAACAAATGGAGAAATTTTGAATGCTGTGGATAAGTTCACTTAGCATGGCAATGAACTGGAAAAGAAAATAACAAAGCACTTCAATATCTTTGCCAAAAAATTCACCAAATAAACTATAAGAAATGAACTATTTTAAAAAAGAAATCCCCCCAAATTGGATATGACTAAAACAATTGAACAACAGAGAGAAATTGATGATGTGTTTTGAAGTTCATAGGCATCTTATAATGTCCACCAGCTAATGTGTGAAGGGATTGTCATTTGTATATAATTGGTTGGTTAGTTGTCCTTTTTTCCCCTTGTGGAATCACAAGTCAAGGTACAGTGTGACTGATCAAGTAGGCAATGACCAATTAGATCAATATGAACTTGGAAGTCTCTGTCACAGATTGAGCACAAATAGCACAACCATTTGGGATAGAGATGCTTCTAACTTTGTATATTTCCTGTTTCTTTTCAGGTGCTGCAATTCTGTTTTGCTCATAGAGGATAGTACCTTCTTTGATATGGATGGGCATGTCATGTTGGGTGATTCTTTGCCAGTGTGTCCCATGTCATACAATTTTCTCCAAAGTTTTACAGAGAGACCATGAGAATGTCCTTGTATTACTTTTTGACTTCCATGTGAGTGCCTGCCTTGTGTGAATTTTTTGTAAAATAATTTTTAGGCAAACATATATTTATCATTTGAGCAATGGGGCCAGCTCTTTCTCCAGTGGAGTTTGAACACTTGGTAGTTTAGTTCAAGAAAGAACTTCAATGTCAGGCATCTTATCTTGATCTTCAGAATCTTTCTAAGACATTTCAGATGGAACCAACTCAGTTTCCTGTCATGGAACTAGTAGGTGGTCCAGGTTACACAGGCATACAATAATAAGGTCAGCACTGCTGCTCTGTAGACCTTCAATTTGAATGACAGTCTAATACCTCTTCTTCCCACATTTTCCTATAGAGCCTTCAAAACATTGAACTAGATCTGGCAATGTGTACATTAACCACATCATCTACGGTGTACATCCCTGAAAAGTATACTGCCAAGGTAAGTGAACTTATCTATAGCATTCAAAATTTCTCCAATTTTCCAAATCATCTATGTATGGATGGTGCAGTGCAGGCTACCTATGTTTTCTTGGTGTTAATTGTTAAGCCCCAAATTAGCATAAGCAATAGAAAATTGGTTCATATTTTGTTGTTCAGCTTCAGAGGTTGAATTGAGTATATAGTTATCTGTAAACAAAAAAAAATGCATCTTTCTGATGACACATTGATTCTCAGGTAGTTAACTATCTTCCAAGTGAAAGATCAGTTCATTAAGGAGAACTCTGACAAGAATCTTGCCAGCAATAACAAGAGAAAGATGACCTTGTGTTTGTCCTTGGACAATCTATTTTCTTTACTTTTATAGGCATGGGCAATGGAGGCACCCTTGAATTCCTGGGGGAATGTTCTTGTGATGTAACCTGGAAAATTTCTGTCAGCTTTTGCTCAAGCCATGGACTTCCTGCTTGTTAGTGTGATAAGTATGTATACCACTGGAATTCATAGACTCTCGGAGTTTGGGATTTATTTATTTTTTATTTAGCTGAGACAATTGGGGTTAAGTGACTTGGCTAGGATCATGCAGTTAGGACATATTAAGCGTCTGGGGACAGGTTTGAACTCAGGTCCTTCCAAGTTTAGGGCTGATGCTTTGTCCACTGGACCATTTAACTCATCTGATAGTTTTGAAGTTATGCCAAAATTTTGTTAGATACTTTGGTTACAAAAATTTGAAAAAGCAGCATATATCATGTCCTTAAGGAGCTTTCATATTATTAAGGGATAAGATATGAATAAGGATAACAATAATAGAATGTGATAGATACATATATGAGGTCAAAAGCAGTAAGATATTAATTTAGGGAAGGAAGGGAACATTATTACCTGGAGGCAATAAAGGAAATCTTCAGAGAGAAGCTGACTTAAAAAATGATTTAAAAAAAAAGAAAACAGAGGGAGATTCCAACTGAGAGAGAAGACATTTATATGTTTAAGCAAGAAGACAAAATTCCATTAATTCATCTAGAATGTAATGTGATCAAATGGATTTGGGTTAACACTATGTTTGGATTGAAGAACTGAACTAGATTGTAAAGACTCTGGAATGCCAAATTATTGTTAAACGAGAAAATTATTTGTGGAAAAAGAGAATAAGTATTATTCTGGACATTTTGAATTTTTGTCACTTGCGAGTCATCTAAGTAGAGTTACTGATAGGCAACTAACAAACTAGTTTTTCATAGCACTGTTCAAATAAAGGTCAGGGCTAGCTCTTTACTGATGAAATGATATGATATATTCTTTGAAGGTTGATGAGAAGAAAATTCTATATACAAAGTTTCAAACTGCTCTTTCATTCTATCAGTGACATATCACATAAAAGTTTTGTGGATACATCAACAATATAAACAGTAATTTAAACATAACAGGTGCTCACATTACAAAAAACAGTCAGTTAGAGGGCTTGAGTAATAACAGTATGTGATATTTTTTACTTGATATGTTCCAATATATTCAATGAATTCTTTTTTATCAAAGTGATCATTTTTCTGAAACTAGGTTTCCTCTGTAAATGCAAATGCTAATGAAAATCCTTTTTTTCTTCTCCTGCCACCTCTCAGATATTTTGCCCTTAAGGACACTGCATGACACACTTCAGCAGTAACTGAGCAATATTGGTTTTTGTACAGATCAAATTGATGGATAGATTTTCCACTTTAATATTTCCTTTTTCACACTCATTAGGGAATTTTGTCCTACCGATTTGTGATGACAAATATTTTAAAGATGAATAGTGAGGAATTTTCAGATTTAATGAGAAATGTCTAAATACATTTCGTGATTTTCTTTCAATACTTAAATCAAGGTCATATCCACATATAATCATAGCATTAGATTAACATAAGTGAAAATACTTTAAAATCATAGAATTATAGGAATTAGATATAGATTGCATTTTAGATATCACACAGTTCTGACCTTACTTTACAGATAAACTTAGTTTCTCCAGATTAATAGTAGTAGAGATTAATAATGCTACTTAGCATTACATATTATTTTCAACAATCATTACATATTATTGAATCACAACTAACCTGTTGTGTGAAAGACCAGATGACACATTTCTGATCTCCTTACAGAGTATGGCAAACTTGTGTTAATATCATTTTCCCCCTTTAGTAAATATATTATTCAAAATTCATTCTTATTACGAATCTATCCTATGTGTTTCCAAGCATTATTCTTCTTGACCAAAATCTTTCAGTAAATCAAATATTATCCTGTAAGTTACTAAGGATTACCTCCTTTCAACACCTATATTAAACAAAATTATAGCCTAGTATTGACCTATCATTCAAACACCTTTGTTACTCCAAAGAGAATGCTGTTCACCTGATGATAACTCTTGAATATAGCTCTTTGATTTTGAAGCCTCATAATAGTTGTGTGGATTTTCCATTTAAGAAAAATGTTTTGTTAGTGTGTCTTTGTTATTACATTACCTACTAACCCTTTTTTAAAAAGAAGAATACTTCAGCAAAACAGCCTAACACACAGTTCATCTCTAATAATGTGCTTCATTCTACATCTATAGACTATTACACATATCTATTGAAAAGTGAAAAAGTGGGGAAAGCAGGGAAGCATGTCATCATGAAGCATCTATGTAATTTTTTTCATATCATTCTTCAGAATTCTTTTTTGTCTCAGTATTATTTTCCTTTGCATTTATGCTATTATTATATGATTTCTACATTCTATGTACTTTGTTCAGCATCATTTCATGCAAATATTTACAATTTTTTTTAATTTCATAGTATATCATTTAGTATTTCTTATATTCAACCCTCAATAGTTGTTATTCATTTTATTTCTAGTTCTTTGAAAGTATAGTTCTGTTATACATATTTTTCTGTGTATACATACATACATATATGTGTATGTTTATGTGTATATATATATATATATGCGAGTGTGTATGTGTTTGTAATCTTTCTCCCTGCTTTTGCTTTCTTAGTCTCTATGTCCATTTGTCAGATCAATGAATTCAAGGACTCATAGTTTAGTGATATTACTGCTATAATTCCAAGTTGTTTCACAAAGCATTTGAACATATTCACAGCCCCAAAACTATTTATTTGGGGAAGTATTAGCTCTTAACTTCTTCAACATAGGTAATTTTCATCTTTGATACGCAGATGGTAAAGAGGCAAAACACTAGAGGTTTTTTTGATGTTTATTTTTCTACTTAGTGATTTGAGACATTATTTCTCCTGCTTTTTAATAGCATAAAATTCTTTATTTTAAAACTTCATCTTCATATCTTTTAACCATTCTATCAAATTATTTTTCTTATACTATTGCTAATATATTTTTCTGGTCTTTTTTCTATCATCTTTAAAATTATAGAATTAAACAGTAATGCGCATAACACCTTTTCATTACATCTGGTGTCTCTCCACTACCAAAAAAAACCGCAATTTTTTTCTTTTTTTTGTACTGTAAAATAGTTTTAGAATGTTAGAATAGAAATTATTATGTATATGTGTGTATATATATGCATATATACACACACACACACACA